>OX940958.1:13338854-13649854 GCA_954870475.1 Euphrasia confusa
TTTGCATGTTTCAACACTGTACTGCTACCAGAGGATCTCAGCTGAAATGATGGAGATCTCTTGGGCAGAAAGCCATTGGAGGTTAATTTGGAAATATTATCTGCTCCACCGAGTGATTGGCGGCGTGAAATACAATTGCTTGAGGTCCTTAGATCAGCCGGACCACGAGTTGCTGTATTTGGTAATCGCAGAGTCTCTTCAAGAACTTTTAGTCGTAATAGATATTTTTCCTGCAGAATAAAATGGAAGTTTGTAATAAATTCATAAAATTTAATTGAATATGCGTAGTAAGTTTGCATCTTATTAAAAAGGAAAAAAATGAAATAACCAACTTACTTTCAACTGCGCTTCAGATTTTGCGGTTCTCTCAGTAATGGCAAGCTTGTCCTTAAGTTGCTGCATTTCGCCCTGTGACGACAGATTACATTCATCATGAAAATTTGTCCTATTATAGAAATCAGATCTGCTATCTTTTCATCAGCTAGAAACTGAGAAACAAGTGGCAGTGCAGATATGTACCTGCAAGCATCTTCTTTCCTCTAGCCATTGTTTGACGGGCATTACTTTGTCATTAGCATCTTTCCATTCATTCGCTACCACAGTTGCCACCCTATTTGCCGTTACTTTGGCACGTGCCAGCTCCCTATCAAGAGTTTTTCTTTCTTCCTAAAAATCAAAAGAACAATCATTCCAGTTGTTTGAATTTACGCATATTAGTCAATAGTAATTTCAAAAGATGAAAGTTCAGTATGTATTATTACACTCATCTCCTGAACTTTCCGCTGGTAGTCACGTACAGCATTGGCGGCTGCACCACCAGCAAGCACAGCCTCTTCAAGCTCACGTACAGTTTGGGTAAGCTTTTCAACCTCTGCAACCTTCTGCCTATGCATTTTATCCAATATTTTATTCTCCTCCTGATAAACCAACAAATTTCTCATGTCAGAAGGGAAAAGGTTTGTTTTTTTGACCTCATAAAGAATCAGCCGAGGAGATCGCAATACCTGGCAAATTTCTATCTGCTTCATCAATTCTTGGTTTTTGTTTTGGAGATCATCCACCATAGAAGCTTTTGCTAATGCGATCTCTACAGTTCTCTCTGCCTCAACCAGAGCAGCCTCTTTTGATTTGGTGAGCCGGTCCAATGCTTTGTTATCGTCCTGCAACTTTGCAATCTAAAAGAAAACAAGAGTTATTTCAGTAATGCCTCAACATATACTGCTATTTCACTAGATGAGAGAATGCCTTACTTCCTGCCGGGCAAGCTTGAGCTCAGCCTCCAATGGAGCCAGTATAGCTTCAATCGGAGGCATATCATCATCCTTTTGAGCAGCATGAACTCTTCGAAGAGTAGCTTCTGCTGCAAATTGAGCTGCCATGGAGGCCTTCTTTTCATCGTTAATCCTCTTGATTTCCAAATTCTAGAAAATGTAATAAAACACATTTGTCAATAACAAACACAAGAAGAAGAGGGAGGAGAAAACTACAGCCATACCTTGCTTTCAAGAAGAGATTCTGTTAATTTGAGCTTCTCGTAAACCTTTGTTAACTCTTCAGTGAGCTAAAAGCAAACAAAAAAATACATATAATGTAGCTTCTTAGAGGAAGAAAACCATGTATATAACAGAAAGACTTAGTAAGGACCAAGCAAAGAAATGGAAAATACAATATAAGTTTCAACATAAGTACTACTTTTACATCAAGAGAAATAAATTCCTAAATTTAATCCATGTCAATTCATGACTTCCATTAATTTTTTCAAAATAAACCCACATTTAACAACATTAATCTATTTTCGCCATATCAAGGATTAAATTAATGCTGGTATGAAAAATATATGTAAATCGAAGACATGCCATATATATCTATAGATAATGCAACTTTAACCAACCAAAACCAAACCGCACTTCAACGTATGTATTTGGAACTTTTAAAATCCTGACAGGCTAGCAGTGCATCATATTCTAGTGGAGTCTAAAAGAACCAAAAGAGATTATGACTGACGTAATAGAAGAAATATAGCAATTTAATCATGATCAGGGAACATAACTTTTCCCAGTTCCATTCATACTAGTAGTAGTAATTACTTTTCACACATGAGGCCTAGAACAGGAAGAGTTAAGACACTTAGCAAAGACTGAAAACTCAATACTCTCATAAGGAATGTTTACAAGGGCAGGTTGAGTGTTTCAATGAATCATGGGTGGATTTTATCTTATATCTAAAGTTAGGTATTTGCATGTATACTGTAAACATCGTGAGCTATGCAAATAATTCCAACTCCTCCCCCACCATCACCCTAAACCCCTTCCCAACCACTCCATCCTACATTACAAAAGGGTGGAAAATGGAAAAAAAAAAATAACAAGCAAACCTCTTCAACAGCTTTTTCCCGAAGTCTCTCAGAAAACTTTAAAGCCTTGATCTGAGACGCGCACTCCCCTAATTCCCTGTCCTTATCTGCAAACAAGATCACCCACCGACTCACATTATTTCATCATATTATACTTCTGACAGGAGAAGGGTGGGAATCTCGCACTGAGCTTTGCCATTTTTTAGAACAAATCCACACATCAAACTGCCATGTGCTTTAAATCACAATACAGCTACCTAAAGTATTGGAGACGATTCTACATCATAACATCCTCTAATTGAGCAAACGCATCACCAAATCAGGGCGGGAATCTAATGGATCCAGCTGAAAATACTAACCTCTGACTTCGTTCTCCAGTCGATTGAGCTCCAGCTTCACCGGATCCGAGCCGTGGAGCAGGTTTATAAAGTCATCAGCGTCGAGGCTTGGCCGTACTGACGCCCTCCGCCGCGACAACGAACCCTTGCCTCCTTCCTTGAACGACGCCGACATCGTCAACGGATTCTGAACCTGCGAATTGGCGCTGCTCTCTCCAGGAGCCAGCTCCGGCATCAAGCCAACACTTCCCTCGCTGGAAACCTCCGCCATCGGTGATTTATTCGCTTTTTGATGTGCGCATCCAATGTCGAAAAGAGCTCTCAGTAAATTACTTGTACCAATTTGTGTAAGTATCTACTGATATTTGTGCAAGTGTAGGTTTAGGCTGCGAGCGTTCCGGAGAGATGAGTTCTGAACAAGTGCAGTGGTAGTATATATGAGTGAGAAGAAGATAGTTTTTCTTTTCTTTTCTTTACTTCTTTTTTAACATAGAGAAAGAAAGAGGTGACTTAAGTTCAAATTGATTGTTTCTCTCTCTTGTAGTAATGATTAACACTTTTCATTTCAATACTATTACCAAAATTTGCAATATTGTATCTCAATTGTTTGTTTATTACTCCGTATTTGTACTTGGTGACGTTAAAAATTAATATTGATAGAAAATGACACATAACACTTAACTATCATTAATATAAGTGCGAGAATGTTAAAAAATACAATAAACCAGATAACAAAACTGTTTTTTTTTACAATAGCATTTAATAAATGGGGAGTGAAGTTCCACAAGGAGCGTAGTCGAGTGGTAAGGTTTGTGATGATGTAGGTGTAATTCCCCGACGCAGGGTTCGAATCTCAGGTGGGACAAATTTTTATTGAAATATTAGGAAGGTTTGTCCTGGGGTTTGACCTGTTGGCCACTCGAGCACATTTCTCGATTTACATCCTACCCGATCGAAGGACCTCCGATCGAGTGGGGGTGGAGTTTCTCGTTTCTCCTCCTAGGAGTGAAATTTGCACTCCTAAAATGACATTCCGCACTCCTATTTATTATTTTAATAATAAATTATTCAATACATATTATTAATACCTAGTTTGCCATTAATTGTACTTTTTTTTTATTTATGTTTCCCTAATTCTCCCGTTCTTGATAATAATCTAATAACAATCTTTCTTCTTCAAACCAAGAACTCTGCAATTTTAATTAAAATTAGAGAAATATCAAGCACTGGGACTTTTAATTTTTTTTTTTGAAATCTGATAACATATGGAAGAAGAGTTGTCGTGTAATTATACGGGCAGTCAAAAAGCTCGTAAAAGTGAACCTTCTTGGAGGGCTTGACAGACTTTTTCGGTCGTCACATTCAGCGCTTTGAGAAGAATCGACAAATTTTGTGATTTTTTAGGATCGATGATCTGAATAAACTGCAGAGGAGAGTCGTAGGAGGACGAGTCTTTCTTGAGGTCGTTTTTGTTCTTATTGGGCGGTGGTGCGTATCTGAAGAGCGACTCCATCATCTCCTCATTAAATCCAGAAAAAAAATAATCCCTATAAAAAATAAACACGAATAACTAGCCAACACGAAAGCAACAAAAAAAAAAAAAAAAAAAAAACACACCAAAGACCCGACTTTTATCTCGTGCCACACCATTGAATGGTTGGGGCTGGCGAGAACCTTATCCCAGAAGAAAGGTTTTAACTTTGTCTTCGGAGCTTCGGAATCGTTAGAGCCATCGCTAGCCTCTCCCGTAGAAACATGTCGGTGATGTGGCCCGAGGGGGAGAGCTTCGCGGGCCCGGGAGGTGGCGGGTGGGAGGGCGGGCGCTGGATTTAGGAGGCAGTGGAGGTGGGCAGCAGGGGCAGGGGAAGACAATTGATACGAATCGGGAGCTGAATGGCCAACAGAAGAAGGGGCCTTGAAGTCTTTTTCACTCGACGTACTCATAGTGTGACTTGAAGAACCCGATTGATTATATGAAAACAAACAAGAAAGAAAGTCGAGACATTGAAAATTATACCTGCAGAAGAATTACTGGAGATCAACTTAAGAGTATGCCTCTCAAGTTAAGGGCAAACTAGGTATTATTGATATGTATTGAATAATTTATTATTAAAATAATAAATTGGAGATGGAAATGTAATTTTAGGAGTGCAAATTTCACTCCCCTTAATAAATATGCTTTTATACACAAAAGTACCAAAATGACTCTGACTTTAATAAAACTTGTTTTTACTTGAATTTATGAATCAAAATTGTTTTTTCGAATGTTTGTTGAATAAATTGAACATTTGTCGAATCTTCTTTTATTAATGGATGTTGAATGTTTGTCGAATAAATGGAACCTTTGTCGATCCTCTTTTTAGATAAGGTAGAATCAAAAGTTTGTTTTGTCCAATGTTTGTCGAATAAATAAAATGTTTGTCAAAAATCAGTTTTATTTAACTCCAACACCATTTTTTTGGAATCAAAGGCGAATCCTTATTATATGAGGTCGAATCATAATATTGTTTTGCCGAATCCTTACTGAATAAGATCAAATCAAAATATTTTTTTTGTCGAATAAATAAAATATTTGTGGAAACTACTTTTATTGAACTTCAAATGGTTACTTAAGGTCCAATCACTATCGAACGGTAGATGGATAACCTCGAATGCTAAAACGTTTGATTCCAAAATATTTGTCGAAACTTTTTGTCAAATCGTGGATGTTTGTAGAAATATTTTTATTAATTGCTAATCCATTTAATTGTACTGTTACAAAAAATAATATATAAAACAATAAGATATAAAATTAATAATTCAAAATTGTTGGAAATCGATATCCCGGAGTCGCCGGTAAAAGCGGAATTGACAACTCCGACCAAAATCCCGTTCACCGGATACACGCGAACCGCCACACGGAGCCGGGCCCGACCGAAACACCGCCGCGGGATAAACCCGCGGCTGCCCCAGCCGAGCCCCCGCGAGGGGCTCGCGATCGCACGATGCAATCGTAGGGGATGCATAGTGCATCCCCCGGGGCTGCTCGTAGCAGCCCCCAGCGGCGAGTCCGGCAACCCGCCGCCATCGCCGGAGGAGGGCCGGTCCGCCCAGCGGACCGCCGCGGCACAAGCCCGTGGCTGCCCAGTGATCGACCCCACGGTCTATCGCATGCCCCGGCGTCCAGCCGGGGCTCCTCCTTTGCGCACTCGGTGATCGAACCCTAGGGTTTCGATCGCCACCCCTCAGCTCCCTGCCGAGTGTTCTCATGCATGCGATCTCTGCCGAGGATCTCTCGGCCTCCGCGGTCCAGTGATCTTCGACCACCACCGCGAGGTCGATCCTCGTCCACGGGGTTCGTTCTTCAGATCTTACGTTCACGATATATTTGAATTAAACATTAAAATCATCGAGGTGGTTTTCATGATTTTACCTTGTTCTCATGCACTAGCTCGAACGTCAGGGTGGGCGACGATCCTCCGAACTCTATGGATCTCCTTCTCCAACTCTCTAGAATATCAAGTATGATAATCTTATGTTGTGTCTAGAATAGAGAAGACCATGTAGTGTTTTTATAGGCTACGTAGGGGACCTTAAGGAGGTGGAATATTGGGCTCCCAATAGAGATAATTAAATTGAGCCCAAGCCCAAGTCTATTAATTATTTTATTAATTATATTTAATTCCACTATATAAATATAATTGCAACTCCCAATATTAAACCATATTATATCAAATAATATTTTCCCGGAGTATTATTTACTCCGCATGTTTAAGATAGAAATGTCCATGAATAAATTATATTTATTGCTAATTAATTTATTCATCTCTTGTATCCGAGAATAGTACCACTCAACTTTAATTATTATGCGGATGAAATCCACTCATGAGGTTTACATAATAATTTTTTATGAGCTCATCTCGGGGACATTATAAACCCTTATCGGGACACGCATTCCCGTCAAGAATTCACAGCATGTCATACATAAAATACAGTGACCCAGTTTTGCCGGTAATTGACCGAGTATATCTAATTAGACAATTTCATTGGAAAGTCAAAGTCACTAATATTAAATGCACACACCCGTAATAGTATCAGGAATTAAGAATATAATTCACTGAGATATAAATCGATTATCCAAGGCAATCCTAATCGATTAATCTTAAGCGGTCCACTCAATACACCAAGTGTACCAGTATAATAAAATAATTAAGACAAATTATTTTCTCTTATTATACAACGACTATACCGATGGATTGATCCCTGTCCATCTAGGTCGTGAGTGACTGTTCGATTAATATACGAGTAACCGATAGTATGATCTTCCGTGTGACGTCGCACAACATACTAACTACAACCTATATAGTCTAGGACTATAATTTGCATATATTTTATTAACATAATTAAAACTAAATAATTGTTTATTAATTAAATAGATTAATGGCAATGGACCGGGAGTAAATATCACTTAAATCTAGACATTAAGTATACAACTCCATCAATCTCCCACTTATACTAAGGTCTAGTCTTTTCTTCCAAACCCCAGACTCCCATACTCTTCACGTGCTAAATTTGCACTTCCAAGAAGTGCTTTTATGATAGTCTTCTAGGTCGTCTCCTGAAGTTATCATGGTGACTACAGCTTCATCTTTCCTGACGATGTTTCGTATCAGGTGGTACTTGCGCTCTATGTGTTTTCTTACACTATGGACTTGTGGTTCTTTACAGTTTGCCATGCACCGCTATCGACATAGCCTTTGGAAAACTAAGAATCACATCTAAGTCCCAGAGGTAGTCTCGGAGCCACACCAATTCTTTCGCTGCCTCTAGGGCTGCTACTTACTCGGTTACCCATGATAGAGTCCGAAAAGCGTCGTGCTTAGCACTCTAGCTTCCATGTTAAAGCTCCACCTCCTTAAAAGTGAACACATAGCCTGATATCGACTTACACTGTTCCTAATCTGATTGGAAATCTGAGTGAGTGTAATCCAAAGGAAAAATCTCGTCTGCTAACAGTCGAATATTCCTTTCCAGGATTACTTTGATATCTTGCTACTATGTTAACCGCATAGAAGATATCAGGTCTCGTTATAACATTGCATACATAAAGCTTTCCACACTAAAAGTGTAGGAAATTGCTTTCACTGCTTATATCTCCTTTTTGTGTTCTGAAACACATGTATTTAGATAGATGCTTTCCATGTCTGAAAGGTAACGACCTTTCTAGGAATTTTGCATGTTAAAACGAACCATAATTTTGTCTATGTAAGATGTCTGGGAGAAGTACAATGTTCTTTTCTTTATATCCCAGATCTTAAGAACATGTCCAACTTTTCCTATATCTTTCATATCGACTTATCCAGACAACCATCATTTTATGTCTGACGACATCTTTACATTGTTACCAATGATAAGAATGTCATCTACACAAAACACGAGAAACACCACCTTGTATCCATCACGTTCTAATACACACACGATTCGTTCATTGCTTTGAATGAATCCATATTACTTGACTATCTCATCAAATCGCAAGTCCACGATCTCGATCCTTGTTTCAATCCACAAGGATCAACTAAGCTTGTACTCTAAATGTTCTCGCATCTCAGCAATGAATCCTTTTGGATTCCATTATTTTCTACCAAGAGGGCACATTTAGATCTAGTACTTCCTCCTTGTAGGTCTAGGGATTGATTTCATACAATCTAGGTCTAGAGTCCGAAGACTCACCTAGTTTCATGAATATTTTCTGGTTGTCTCACAACCTCCCACTACAACGGCATTTAAGTGTATAAACAATGATGACAGTAGTGCAGTTATAAGTGATGTACCGCTACTCGATTCGGTTGGTTCTAGGTCCTTATCGCTCTCTCTCATTTCATCAAGTATCAAGTCTCTTTGGGCTTGTGGTTCGTCACGTAGTCTTTCTCTAAGAACCAAGCGTTATTACTTATAACGACCTTCTAGTTCACAGTACTACAAAACACACATCATTTTGTTCTTCTAGGATATCCTATAACAACCGCATTTCCATGCGTTATTGTTTTCGAGACATATCCATAGAACACAATAGGTAGTTCCGAATAACTTCATCCCTTGAATGCACCATTTCCATAAGAGCTCTATTTCTTCCTTTTGACACACCATTTCTACTAAGGAGTGTATGGTGTAGTCACTTGGGTTTTTAATCCCAATCTCTGATCAGTATGCCTTGCATCTTTCAGACTGGTACTCGCCTCCGCGATCAGATCGCAGGCTTTCAATGGATATACTTGGAAGGTTCTCCACATTAGCTTTGTGTCCATTGACTTGTCAAAACACTTGCTTTTGTGGTACATCAGGTATGCTAATCCATTTCTTGATTAATCGACTCGTACCCTCCTTTTGTCTGAATAGACACAGGTCGGCATACATCAGAGTGAATCAAGTCGAATGCTTGTTCAGGTCTTTATCCTTTATCCAGAAAGGATTGCTTAGTCATGTTCTTCCAAATTTGATTCTTAGGTTGGAAGGTCCATTCTTTCAACTTTACTGATTAAACCATCAGTTCAACCTTTGAATTCTATTTGTATGACTTAGCCTAAGATACCACAAGTATAATTGATTCATTAGAATTTTCTCTTATTGGTATTCTAAGACGTGTTATGAAAACGGTTTGTTGCATCGTGGTAGACTCGGGATTTAACATTCATATATTGCTAACTAATGTACCAGAATAGATAATATCATCATTCCTTCTCATAACCATCAACTGATTAAAGAAATAAAATATCAATTCATTAAAATTTAGAAATCCACGAGTTCTTTCTAAAATAAAACGGTACATAAAGCAATAAATCAAAATGAAATCCTATAACTACTAAAGCGTGGATAAATGTCTCCCACTGCAATAGCTGCCTCCTCCACAACATTGCCCATGTAGACCACAATCTCTTCTTCTCTAAGTCATCGGGTTTCCTGGAACCCCTGCATTAAAATGCACATACCGTCAGTGGTTCTATATCTACACACCAGGTTCTGTTAGATAATACCGCTGACTATGTTTTAATGAATAAAGAAAATTTTGTACCTTGTTTGAGAGGGCAATCAGACTTACAGTGCCCAGACTGCTTGCATCGGAAGCACTTTCCCTTAGGCTTGTTGGTCCCTTCTCGTGGTCCTTTAGACTTGGATCCACTGGGTTTCCATGCTTGCTTCTTCTTTTTCCCTTTACTGTCAATATGCTTAAAGCTCTTGGACTTAGTGGCTACAAGTGCAAGAGACTTGCCCTTCTTGTAGATCCCCTCGGCCGATTGCAGTTCAGTCAGGAGTTCCGCCAACGTATAATTGTGCTTACCCATATTATAGTTCAGGCGAAACTTGTGACGTCCGGTTATTTATCTCGTTTAAAACAACGGAAAATTTTAAACTTTTACAAATCTCACCTATAACCGGACTCACGCTGACACCTCACCTCAAACGCCAAATAATATACATAAACATGTATAAATAAAATAATAATAAAATAAAATCTAGTTTCTAAACATCAGAAAATAAAATACCGTGGTGGCCCGTATCCATGATCACAAAGCCTGCTTCGTCTCTCGTCTAACCCACACAGCATCAGAAGTACCTACAAAAATATAGAAATCTACACGGCAAGGTCAGCGTCTAATCCGCTGGCAAGATTTATAATCCCCTACCATGTATCACACAATCATACAGTCATAAAACACATAATTATCATTCGGTCTCAACCATCCTCGGACACACTGTCCTCCAGTATCCTAGACCCGTCGTATCACCACTATAAAGCACTGGCCTGAAAGCCACTCATGTTATCCATCATCAGAAACCGAACAAGACTAAGTGATGAGTTCACCGATCCCGATAGACTCGCAGTCAAATACCCAGTGACACTCACTCACGAAGTCCAATCCCATACAAACGAACATATCAAATGTCGCTGATGGAGTCGACACTAGAATTTCGCTGGTCCACCCCAATGAAATCTATATGTCATCCAGGTAAGCAAACGGTGAAGCTGTCAGAAGGGCGCGACCCTAACTACATGCGAACACCTCTGTCACTACTCGTTGGTTAGATTCAAGTCTGTAGTGACCCCTTCAAATCCAGACCTCGGTCTACATGGATTAGAGTACTCACCTCTGACATCCCAGATGCCAACTAAAAAGCATGTGCAAGGCTACGCATCAACATCCATGTTCGCCTCCCGTAGGGCTATCGGTCGTCACCGATGTACGTGTATAAATGGAAACCGCCAACACGCGTAAATCAAAAAACTCGAAAGATCAAAGACTCAAATCGAGTAAATCATAAAATCATGGATCACCTGATCCCAATAAATCAATCAACAGAAATACCACATGGTATCTACCTCGGCTATACCGGCCATAATCGGTATCATATACTCATATGCACATATACAACAAGTATAATACATAACAACATGCAATACAATAACTAATAACCATTATCGGTGTCACGAACCCACATATACACATAATGTATATAATATCATATATACTCAACAAGTATACAATACATACAATTCAATATCAAGCATGCATCATAATCATCAATCATATCCAACCATATACAATATTACGCTGATCATGTCACGATGATAAAATCGTGACTGGCCTCTTAAACACTCCCAAAAGATCAAAGGACAAACCCCGAATAGGACGAATATATTCAGCAATCGAAACTAGAGAAATAAAGGTCCATTTGATATCTTCACGGAACAGATAGCTAGAAAACGTCAAAGTTCACTGCTTGAAGAATCCGAAACTATATTATAATAGTTAATCGGAGTTACGGATCAAAAGTTATGAGCATTCAAAGTTCAGCATTGAAAACAATCAAAACAACAATCAGCGCGCAGAACCCGCGCACCGCGTGAACTGCCTCGAAATACGTGCCAACTCGCGCGATGGCCTCTCGTCATGCCCTGGTCGTGCGATAGCGTCTCATCGTGCGACCGGGCTGTTTCCCCACCCGCGTAGTGCAGAAATATGCACTTCGTCTTCTTCGTGACATTAACGAAAAATACATATTTCTACACCCAGTAACTTCAATTTCTCGGCTGCAACGGGTTAGTAAAATATACCAAAACAATCGTATGAGTCGGGAGAAACCAAAGATGATGTGATACGCAAGTTAATTAGGATTTTATTATTATTATTATTATTATTATTATTATTATTATTATTATTATTATTATTATTATTATTATTATTATTATTATTATTATTATTATTAGCCGACCTATTAAGTACTAGGGTTTAGAATTTACTTTTTATAAGTAGTCGTATTTTTATTTGGTTAGGGTATTTTTTGAGATCATTTGAATTTGGAGTCTTCGGACTTTTGGACGGAAGAGTGCTTCCGTTGTTAACGTTATTTCTTTCTGTTCTTAATTTTCTTCTTAATAAAATTATATTTTGTGTTCATCCCTTCTGTACTCTAACAAATTCGTCCGACCTGCCGGATCTGCCATGACGAGAAGCGAGGATCGACTAATCGTTGCTGAAGCTACCATCGAGAGGTTAGAGAAAGGGATGGGAGACTTGAAGGCATCAGTGGATGAACGTTTTGAACACCTCCAAGCGAGTATGGATGGAGTGCAAGTCACGCTAAAAGGTATGGATGCACGCCATGCTAAAAAAATTCTTAAGGAAAAAGAAATTGAAACAGAAGATACGTCGGAGTCTTCGGCTAGACAAAATTCATCCAGACGTTCAGACCAAGAAGTACCGAAAACGTGCCAAACCAAATTGGCGTTGCATGGTTTTAATGGCGAAAACCCTTCGACGTGGATTTCTAGGGCAAACCAATATTTTCGCATTGACAATACCCCCGAGGATTTGAAACTGGAAGTGGCGCTTATAGCAATGGAAGGTACAACCCTACAGTGGATGCAGTGGCTCCAGGATAGGTACCCGAGCTTGAGTTGGAGAAAATTTACGCTAGAGCTCTTACGCCGATACGGAAATAACCCTCGAATAAATCCTTTCGAAGCTTTAGCGGCCTGCCGTCAAACTTCTACTGTCGACGATTATGTTGAGCGATTTATAACAAGCATGGCAGCAGTTACAAATCTATCCGACTCGCACTCGCTCGGCTTATTTCTCAATGGCCTACGTAAGGACATTCGAGTCCGAATTCGTTCGAAGGACGCGGAAGACATATGTGCTACGATGCACTTAGCCAGGGAAATCTATTGGATTTGTGTCCTTCATTCCACGTGTGTTGTACCGAGATAAGTTATATAGTGCGTCCTATGTAGATGGATCGATTAGTCGGTGTTATGTGTCTTGTCGAGAACACGAACTTAACACTCGATGATCATGCCAAATGAGTCACACGACCCTCTTGATCATGTATACTTAGAGTATACAAACTTCGGTTGGGAACCGGGGTGAAACGACGAAGAAAACAGAGAGAAATCGAGTTCTGGACAGCCAGGCGGCCACTACGCCCCCCAAGCGGGCGCTTGGGGTAAGTCGGTGGACCAAGCGGCCGCTTGACCCCCCAGGCGGGCTCCTGGTCCTCCAGATCGTGATTTTTTGGAAATTTTCCGATTTCCTTCCTTTTTGGACTCCTACGCCAACTAGGAAACCCTATGGGATTACTCCTATATAAAGGGACCCTATGACCACGAAATTCACTACTACATCATCATATATTCATGAGAGAATTTCGTGGAGAGGCCGAAGCAATCGAGGAATCGAGCGGGGTGCGTTTCAAGTCCAAGTTCGTGTCGTTTCAAGGATCAACGAAGGGTTCGTGCAACGAATTGAGGCCGGGTATTTTCGCGGCTGATCCATCTACGTCCGGGCATCGATTACATACGAAGAATCACAAGGTACGTGATTCTTAAACTAACTCGATAATTGTTCTTACTACTACGTGCGCACTAGATCCATGTTTAGGATTTTACGTGTTATGCATGATTTCTTCTTCCGCACCTTTTCATGCTTGTAAAATACGTAAACTCCATCAATTGGGGTATGGATGAGATCCATACAAAACCCAACAGTGGTATCAGAGCCTTGGTCGTGCGTTTGCGTATGCGCGTAGAACAAGTGTCTATAAAATTGTTTTTATTTTTATTTGTGGATTTTTCGTGGACTATTTTTTGGAAAAAATAGTATTTGATTGTATGTTAATTTAATTGGATTATTTTTCATAAATCAAGTGTCCATGAATTTTTTGTGATTTATTCATGTAATTTTTCATGGAATATTTTTTGGAAAAATAGTACTTGATTTGATGTTAAAAATTTATTCGATTATTTTTGTATGCATAAATCAAATCTCCATGATGTGAAATTCGGAATTGATAAATTTATTTGGAATATTATTTGTCAATTTTATCTCTTAATCATGATTAATAAAGAATTTAGAATTCTTGTATTTTTCATGAAGTTCATGTTTTATCAAATTTTCAAAACAATGCCTAATTTGTCTTTCAAAGATTAATTTCAAGCCGATCTATTCTACACCTCGGGGAGTGGGAATGAGACCAGAGTGCTTAAATTAGTCGATGACGCAAATTAGAGACTTTTGAACCATGGGATGATACGATCGTCTGGTTCGCTCCCCCATGTCACATGGGAGATAGGGCGCAATTGCATGATAAATCGCTGGTTAGAAACCTCGAGTTTTCACTTACGATTTATTGCGTTTTGATTATTGGGATGATTATGACGGGGATACAAATAAAAGGCGATTATTGGGAATAATCGTTGTTGAAACAATTAAATCTGAATTTTATTGAGAATAAAAATTAATAGGCATTTTTGAGTTAATTGTTGCATCTTGCCTGCTATGAATTGAGAATTCTTGTGCTTGCTAGATGTTATGCTCTGCGGTAGTATGCATGCTTTAGGTTTATATTATGCGTTTTTATCATGTTCAATCGATTAAAACAAAACCTGCATGTATAGTCTCATAAAATGAGTTATCGCCTTGTCCAATTAGACACACCCCCTAAAGCTCTCGATCATCAATTAGTAGGTTCCGCCTCCGCTGGGTGCTGTATTTTTTATCTTGAGATAAGGTGAGGGTAGAGGAACAACGAGGCCTCTACAACGTGTTTTTGGTTTCTCATCGACAAACCCACTGGAGGCGTGGTAGTCGAGGCGAGGAGATAAGAATGGGATTCTTATCAACCAAGAGTGTTATTGTCGATAGTGAGACTATTGAAATAACATTGACAATGAGATTGTCTACCTATCTTGGATTTTTCGAGTGTCAAACTCTCCTTGGCTCGAGAAATTGCGAAATGAGGATCTTGGAATTATTTTGTTCTAGAGAACCAATGTTGGACATTGGAGGACGAAATAGACAACTATATAAGTGTTCTAGGAACGACTTGTTGTCAAACTTTGAATGTTTACTAAATACTTGTTTATTTCATTCTGTAGTTAATATGTCGTCAACTAACTCAATCAACCCAAGTACCATACGTTCAATCCTTGAGAAGGAAAAATTAAACGGTACTAATTTTCTCGATTGGCATCAAAATTTGAGAATTGCTCTCAAATACGAGAAACGAGAGACTGTGCTGGAAACTCCTATTCCTAAAATTACTCCAAATTCCACTGGTCCTGAAAAGAAAAATGTCAAAGAAGATTGAGGAAGCCTCGCGGGAGGTGACCTGCATCATGCTAGGGGAACAACTAGCAAAGGCAGTTCGAACACATGGATGCCTATAGCATCATTGAACAACTCAAGAGCATGTTCGGGGAACAAGCGAGGATTGAGAGGTTCAATGTCCTTCGTGACATAATGGATACAAAGCTTCAAAAAGGGAAACCTGTTGGGCCACACGTGCAAAAGATGATGGGTCTTTTTGCGACGAGTGAGCGCCTAGGATTCCCATATGAAGAGGCATTGGCAGTAGATATCGTTCTACACTCGTTGCATGATGGTTATGACTCCTTTAGGACGAACTATCATGTGAACGGAGTTCAGAAATCGTTGATGGATCTACATGGTCTTTTGAAGACTGTATAACCCTCGATTAAGAGCAACTCTGGGAGAGATGTTCTTATGATAAAGGAAGGAGGAATTTCCAAAAGGAAGAACAAGTCCAAAGTCAAAGGCAAGGGAAAAGCTGTTGCTGCAACCAAGGCCAAAGACAAGAAGAAGAATGCGGTGGGACCGATATGCTTCTACTGCAATGGCGAGGGCCATTACAAGAGGGACTGTTCTAAATACAAGGAAGATGTGAAGAATGGGGTCGCCCCATCATCTTCAGGTATTTTCGTTGTAGATATACATTTTTCTGACACTACTTCATGGGTATTGGATACCGGTTGTGGAACTCACATTGTTCGAAATGTGCAGGGACTGCAAAGAAGTAAGAAGTTAGAGAAAGGTGAAGTCCATCTGCGCGTGGGGAATGGAGCGAGGGTCGCTGCATTAGCCGTAGGGACTTATAGTTTATCTTTGCCCTCTGGGCTCGTACTAGAACTCAATAATGTTTATTTTTTTCCTAGTATAACCATGAATATTATTTCTATTTCTGCACTGGATGCTGAAGGATTTAATTTTACGATTATTAATGGAGTTTTTTTCGTTGTTTAATCGTGATGTATTTTATAGTTTAGCACGTCTTGAGCGTGGCTTATACGTGCTCGATTTAGATAAACAAATCTACAATATAAATACCAAACGAGCTAAATCAAACGAGACTAACGAAACATACCTCTGGCATTGTCGTTTTGGCCATATAAACACTAAGCGTGTTGAGAGACTCCTCAAGGAGGGTGTTCTCAAATCATTTGATTTGGAATCATTTGATACATGCGATGGGTGTCTATTAGGCAAAATGACGAAATCACCATTTCTGGGAACTGGTGAGCGAGCTAGTGATCTATTGGGCCTTATACACACTGATGTGTGTGGACCAATGAGTTCACCGGCACGAGGTGGTTACGTATACTTCATAACTTTTAGTGATGATTTAAGTATATATGGTTATGTCTAATTAATGAAGCATAAGTCGGAATCTTTTGAGCGATTCAAAGAATTACAAAATGAAGTAGAAAATCAACTTGGCAAGACGATAAAAGTTCTTCGATCGGATCGAGGAGGCGAATATATGAGTCATGAGTTTGATGATCATCTAGTGAAATGTGGGATTAGATCTCAACTCACCCCTCCTGGAACTCCTCAGTTGAATGGAGTGTCTGAAAGAAGGAATCGAACTCTCTTGGACATGGTTCGATCTATGATGAGCTCAGCAAAACTTCCTATATCCTTTTGGGGACATGCACTATCTACTGCTGCTCTAATACTGAACAGGACGCCGTCAAAGGCTGTGAGTAAGACACCATATGAAATATGGAGTGGGAGGGTCCCGAATTTGTCTTATCTCAAGATTTGGGGTTGCGAAGCCTATGTCAAGAGAAATATCTCTGGCAAGCTTGAACCCAAATCTGACAAGGTTTTCTTTGTGGGATACCCAAAAGAAACCCGAGGATATCATTTCTACAACCAATCAGAGAACAAAGTTTTTGTTGCTCGTGATGGTGTCTTTCTGGAAAAGGAATTCCTTTCTAAGAAAGATAGTGGGAGTAAAGTTGTTCTGGACGAGGTCCATGATGAACAACCAGTTGCCGAGGAAACAAACGACGAGGTAGTAGTGATTCCTGAACCCTCGCAGGTGGTAGCTGATCCTCGTAGGTCGGGAAGGACAATAACTCGTCCCGCTAGATATATTAATATCTTAAGGAATGAGGAACCATCCACCTATAGTCAAGCCGTGAAAAGTCCGGATTCCGAGAAATGGCTGAGAGCCATGAAATCCGAAATGGACTCCATGTCTGAGAATCAAGTCTGGGACTTGATCGATTTACCTCAAGAGGCTAGGCCTATTGAGTGTAAGTGGGTCTATAAGATTAAGACCGACATGAATGGAAAACCCGAGGTTTTCAAAGCTAGATTGGTAGCAGAAGAATTTCGCCAAATCCACGGGGTGGACTACGACGAGACCTATTCACCAGTCGCGATGCTTAAGTCTATCAGGATACTTCTTGCCATTGCCGCTCATTATGATTATGAGATATGACAAATGGATGTTAAAACCGCCTTCTTGAATGGAATTCTTGAAGAGGATGTGTATATGACACAGCCTGAGGGTTTTATCGATCCAAAAGGGGATAAGAAGGTATGCAAGCTTAAGAGAGCCATTTATGGACTCAAGCAAGCATCTCGAAGTTGGAATCTGCGTTTCGACGAAGCCGTAAAGGAATTCGGCTTTGAACGTAACCCAGAGGATTCTTGTATATACAAAAAGGTCAGTGGGAGCGCAATCGTTTTTCTTGTGTTGTATGTCGATGACATACTCCTTATTGGAAATGACATTCCGATGTTGAACTCTGTGAAGGAGTGGCTAGGAAAGTGTTTCTCAATAAAGGATCTGGGAGAAGCACAATACATATTGGGCATCAAGATCTATCGGAATAGATCTAAAAGGATGCTTGGACTAAGTCAAGAGTCTTATATTGACAAGATACTTGAAAGGTTCAAGATGAAGGACTCTAAGAAGGGTCTTCTACCCATGACACATGGCTCAAAACTTAGTCTTAAACAGTGCCCGCAAGGACCTGTTGAGCAAAAGAGGATGGATAATGTTCCTTATGCTTCGGCAATAGGATCGATTATGTATGCCATGATATGTACGAGGCCAGACGTATCGTATGCTTTGAGCATGACGTTGGACTACGGCCAAAAACATTCTCAGATACATTAATCGGACTAAGGAGAATTATCTTGTCTATGGGGGACAAAATGAGTTAGAAATGACGGGCTATACGGACGCAAGTTTTCAGACTGATGATGACGATCAGCAATCTCAATCTGGTTACGTCTTCTGTCTGAACGGAGGCGCGGTTAGTTGGAAGAGTTCCAAGCAAACCTCTGTCGCCGACTCAACTACAGAGTCTGAGTACATTGCAGCCTCGGAGGCTGGAAAGGAAGGTGTATGGATGAAAAAGTTCCTTGAGGAACTTGGTGTCGTCCCCAGTGCTGCCAAACCTATGGTTCTCTATTGCGATAATAGTGGAGCCATAGCTCAAGCAAAAGAGCCAAGGGATCACCACAAAGTCAAACACATACTCAGGAAATATCACGTCATCCGCGACTTCGTGGGAAGAGGTGATATAGAAATACGCAAGATAGCAACCGAGAAGAACGTTGCTGATCCATTTACTAAACCTCTCCCGCAGTTAAGGCATAATACCTTATTTGATGCGATAGGAATTAAACGTCTTGAGGACTAATTCTTAAGTTGTAATTTATTTTACTTCTGAGATTACAATGTAAACATTCATTTTTTATTAATAAATCAATTTTATTCATATTCTCTTGGTTTGGATATTATATGAACTGTTCAAAAGTAGATTTTAAATTTTAATTGAGTTATGTGATAATGTCACATAATGAGGCTCAGTGATTGAACTAAAACTAAAATCAACTTAAGTCCCTAATTTAGATCATCGTGTACGAACAGACACAATTGATCAATATAAAGATTAGATTGCAAGTTGTACTATAGCGCCACCTCATGAGCTAGACGTGGGACGTCGAGTACAATTGTATAGACAACGGCTGTGAGCTGGGTGTCGGACGAGACTCGCCTAAGAATGGTATATAAGGCAGTGTGTCATAATACCAATTCTTATAGCTTTCGGACGTCTCCTCAGACCTGAGTAGTCTAGAGTAGCTACATTGTGGAATGTTGTGTTTTGACGCTATCAATCGCTTTCGGTAAAACGGAGCTATAAAGATAGTCATTGGATACCTCAAGAAGCAAGTGGGAGAACTTAGATTGACAAGATGGGATTATCCTCCTACGAGGTAGGATTAAATGTCTTAAAGGCCACTCGGAGAGTTGGGATTGCAAAACTGCATGGCCATGCCCGGATATGTATTATGGTGATCATCTGGTTCGCAATCCGCTCATGAGATCCGAGAAAGGTTCGAATGGAACGAGGGTGCTACTGGTCTTACCTCTAGTTCGGACTTAGACATCAAGCGATAAGGGAAACGTGGATACACACTGGAACTGAAGTCCAAGTGGGAGATTATTGGATTTGTGTCCTTCATTCCACGTGTGTTGTACCGAGATAAGTTATATAGTGCGTCCTATGTAGATGGATCGATTAGTCGGTGTTATGTGTCTTGTCAAGAACACGAACTTAACACTCGATAATCATGCCAAATGAGTCACACGACCCTCTTGATCATGTATACTTGGAGTATACAAACTTCGGTTGGGAACCGGGGTGAAACGACGAAGAAAACGGAGAGAAATCGAGTTCTGGACAGCCAGGCGGCCGCTACGCCCCCCAAGCGGGCGCTTGGGGTAATTCGGTGGACCAAGCGGCCGCTTGACCCCCCAGGCGGGCTCCTGGTCCTCCAGATCGTGAATTTTTGGAAATTTTCCGATTTCCTTCCTTTTTGGACTCCTACGCCTACTAGGAAACCCTATGGGATTACTCCTATATAAAGAGACCCTATGACCACGAAATTCACTACTACATCATCATATATTCGTGAGAGAATTTCGTGGAGAGGCCGAAGGAATCGAGGAATCGAGCGGGGTTCGTTTCAAGTCCAAGTTCGTGTCGTTTCAAGGATCAACGAAGGGTTCGTGCAACGAATTGAGGCCGGGTATTTTCGAGGCTGATCCATCTACGTCCGGGCATCGATTACATACGAAAAATCACAAGGTACATGATTCTTAAACTAACTCGATAATTGTTCTTACTACTACGTGCGCACTAGATCCATGTTTAGGATTTTACGTGTTATGCATGATTTCTTCTTCCGCACCTTTTCATGCTTTTAAAATACGTAAAATCCATCTATTGGGGTATGGATGAGATCCATACAAAACCCAACAAAATCGAGGATGAAATTGCTGCAATTAATGGGTCACATGTTTCGTTATATACGAATCGAGGTCCAACGAACAAAGGTGACGTGTCGGGGGAAAGTCGATCAAACGGGCTGCCAAATCCGTCCCGTTCTTGGGGTTATTCTCACAACTTGCGCGGCCAGGGAGTCGTACAACTCACTGAGGGGCAGCCCTACGAGAATTCTCAGTCCGACTCATTGGGTTCTTCAAACTCGACTCGCCAACGCAGCTCTAGACAAATTTCTCATAATGAATTCTTAGATCTTCGTGCTAAAGGATTATGTTTTAAATGCAAAGAGTCATTCTCTCCAACTCATGTGTGTTCGAGCAAGTCTCTAAGGATCATGGTTTTGGGAGAGGGTGAAGAGAGCTTAGAAACCGAACATATGAGATTTCTTCCACCTGAGCATGGGAACGAAATTCATGGCTACACGTCCAGATTTCCGCCTTGAGGACAAGACAATTTTTAAGGGAAGAGAGTTTATGTGATGCGCAAGTTAATTAGGATTTTATTATTATTATTATTATTATTATTATTATTATTATTATTATTATTATTATTATTATTATTATTATTATTATTATTATTATTATTATTATTATTATTATTATTATTATTATTATTATTATTATTATTAATATTATTATTTGCAGCCGACCTATTAAGTACTAGGGTTTAGAATTTACTTCTTATAAGTAGTCGTATTTTTATTTGGTTAGGATATCTTTTGAGATCATTGGAATTTGGAGTCTTCGGGCTTTTGGACGGAAGAGTGCTTCCGTTGTTTACGTTATTTCTTTTTGTTCTTAATTTTCTTCTTAATAAAATTATATTTTGTGTTCATCCCTTCTGTACTCTAACAAAAGACATCAAAGTCGAACTACGAAACCAAGCCCAACACAAAATCGAAATATCTCGACCCATTAACGAAGTATGAAAAAGCTTAGGTTCTAGGATAATTACTTAGCTATTTACACAACATAATACATCAACGAACTCTGAAACTCGAAGTCTACAACATACAACTAGAATTCATGCCCAAATCATCGAGTACAAAATTCACCTAATTTGAAGAATTCTCAGAACAAGAAAACTTGCCTCTATTTTGAACTACTTCGTCTTCAACCTTGTTCTCCAACTCCGCATGAACCTCTTTTCTTCAGAAACGAATTCCGACCTTCACTTCCAAGCTATAGCCAATCAAACCCTCTTCCTCTTTCTCTGTATGTGTAAAAGTGTGTAGGAGTATGTAATAATTATCCGTAAGCCCTCTTTTTCCTTTTAATACTTCTTTTTCTTTTATTACATATTACCTTAGTAATATAGAGATAAAAAAAAATCCAGTCCCATAAATGTAGTTCTTTCTCGATTTGGTCCCACAAACATCCGCGTTCTCAATTTAGTCTCAAGTAAGTCGAATTGAGTTTCAATTTAGTCCTTTTTTGACGGAAAATTCAAAATTAGCCGGAATCTGACCACGTGCCGCTCACGTGATCTGAAGTCCGACTACCATCGCTGACTAGACTCCACGTGTCGTCACAAGATTGGTCGACATTAATGAAATTAAAAAATAAAATAAAAAATCCACACATTAATGCCACGTGTGTAATTGCACATAAAATTAAATGGAAAAATACATTGAATTATAAAACCGATTATTCTTCAAATCAAAATTTCCAAGAAACCACACCACTTGCAAAATTACTACTCTTAAAGCTGTACGATTTTTCAAATTTCCAAAAAAAAAAAAAGATTAATCGAAAAATCAGAAATAACTCCTCTCTTTCTCTTCACTTCACTTCAGTAGTGAGGCATTGACCGAGGGATTTTTCCTTCATTTTCATGACCGTTGTTTTCGTGTTCGCCGGATCTCAACCAAACGCAAACCGCCGCCCGAGACTGACATGCCCGCCCCCCAGCCCGATCCCGACGATTGCCATAATCGACAGCCCCTTGCTCTTCATCGGCGGCAGAGGGTACCCGTAGTCCGTAGAAATCCTTGTTCCCTTCATAAGAGCTCGCATATAATCGGGCCAAGTTCCCGGTCCGGTTCCCCAGAGAACGGGGTATCGGCCCAGAAAGCCTGTTCCTCGACACGTCGAAGACCGGCGCCATAAGCCCGAGCAGCTCCGGAATCTGGCCCGAAAGGCGGTTAACGTGGAGATCGATGACGTTGAGATAGGCGCAGAGCGCCAGTTGCTGGGGAATCGGGCCAGAGAGGTGGTCGGCGGAGAGATTGAGGACGGCGAGATTGACCGGGTACTGCAATTCGGGCGGAATCGGGCCGGAGAGCGAGTTCGAGGAAAGGGCTTGCAAATTGGTGCAATTGGAGAGGAAGGGGGAAATGGTGAGAGATTGGGGAGGGAGAGTTTGTAGATGCGACCATTATTAGATTAGGTTCTTCAATTTCAGATTTGAAGAACGGAATCGGGTTTTATAATTCAATGTCTTTTTCCATTAAATTTTATGTGCAATTACATACGTGGCAGTAATATGTGGATTATTTATTTATTTTTTAATTTCGTTAATGTCGACCAATCCTATGACGACACGTGGAGCCTAGTTAGCGATGGTCGTCGGACTTCCGATCACGTGAGCGGCACGTGGTCAGATTCCGTCCAATTTTGAATTTTTCGTCCAAAAATGAATAAATTGAAACTCAATTCGACTTATTTGGGACTAAATTGGGAAAGCGGATGTTTGTGAGACCAAATCGAGAAACAACTACATTTATGGGACTAATTTTTTTTTATCTAATGGTTAATGGGTTTGGATAATTAAGTAAAAGGGTTGGGCTTATAATTGATCAATGGGCCACCACAACTGAAGCCCAAATCCAAATTATTTAATTACACACTTAATTCTTCTACGCTAAATAATCTTGTAAAATTCATATCAATTAATCCAAGTCTCGAAATATTAATCTATAAATATCTCAACTACCGATAAATTGATATGTCGATTTCAAAGTCAACGGTCAACACAAAATATTATATTTTAATACTGGAAAATAAAACGGGTATTACAAAACTGCTCAAAACCAGGGGCCAGAGATTGGAGTATGATATTCAACTTGCGTTTCAGCATCGATAGCAGCTCCTAGGATCTCCAACTCGTGCAACATACACATCATCTTAAGAACGTGCTCCTCAATGGGCGTTCCTTCAAACTGTTAGTTGTCATGAGGACTCTCATTGCATCTTTCCTAGCCGCACGATCTTGATGTCCAAACAGATCCTTGAGGTTAAGCTTCATATCATAAGCTGAATCCATCGGCTGATGCTGGTGTTGGAGTACATTTGACATAGAAGCCAAGATGTAACGCCTAGCCATTTCATCAGCCTTCTTCCATCGCTTAAATTTTGTTTTCTCTTCAACTGTTGAGGCATCAGTGGGTTCGGGAGGACATGCTTCATGGAGTACATACTTGAACTCTTCAGCAGTTAGGACAATGTCAAAATTTCTCTTCCAATCAATGTAATTGGGGCCAATGAGTTTATTCTCCTTAAGTATCACAGAAAGTGGGTTCATAGCCATTCCTAACCTATGAGCATATAAATCAAACAAACAATCAATTTAATACCGATATTATCTCCCAAAAATAATATCATTAAATCACTAATCACATCTAAAATCTCATCAGATATGGCAAGCCACGTTTGTGTGGACGTTTACCTATCCGAACGATTTCGCAATTAGATTTGCTTCGGTCGTACATCTTTATAGCGTTACTTCGTTGGGAAGAATACTATAAAGCGTACCTAAGTGTAACAAATTACTTAGCACTAAGGCGAATCGTTCGGAATTGCTACGTCACCGCAAGCCACGTTAATGTGGACGTTTACAATAACTCACAATCCTTCACAATTCCCTATAACTGTCTACATCAATTAATCCAAAAATCCCATTCAATATAGCAAGCCACGTTAGTGTGGACGTTTACTATACCAAAAGATTTTTATCAATTGAAATCCAATTACTTGAATCATAGAATCTCATTAATCAAGACGCGGTGTGCTGGAATTCGATATCCCGGGCCATTAAAATTTGCGGAAAATAATAACCCGACCGAAATCCTCGATCGCCGGAGATCCGACCACGAACCACCGTACGAGCCGGAGCTCAACCGAGCACCACCACGGTCCGCCCGTGGTGCCCAGCCGAGCCCCCGCACGGGGCTCGCGATCATCTCGCGATGATCGCTGGGATCGCTCGTAGCGATCCCTGGGCTGCTGCGAGCAGCCCCGCAGCGGGTCGCGTGACCCGCTGCTCAACGCGCTGGGCTCGTCCCAGCGCACCGCTGCGGGAAGCCCCGCAGCACGCCTCGAGTTGCTGCGGGTAACTCCCGCAGCTCCCAGCGATCGAGCCTACGGGCTCGATCGATCCCTCGGCTCCCAGCCGAGGGTTCTCGCGTCACGCGTCCCGGCGGTCCGAACCCTAGGGTTCGACAGCCACCTTCGATCCTCGCCGGGGATCTCGAATCCTCGTCCCCGAGGTTCGTCGTTTTCCCGGATCATGTGTTCATGTATGCATCACAATTAAAATTGAACATAAATTCACACGAAGGAGTTTATGATCATACCTTTGATTCGTTGTGCGGAGAAACGAAATCAATCGAAGACCTTTGAATCTTCCTACGTATTCCTTGCACTCCGTTCGAACGTCGGGTGGGCGACGATCTATCGAACTCCTATGGATCTCCTTCAACTCTCTAGAATATCAAGTATGATAATCTTGTCTTATGATTTATGAAGGCCATGTAGTGCTTTTATAGGCTACGTAGGGGATCTAAAGGAGGTGGAATATTGGGCTTCCAATATTGAAGATTAAATTGAGCCCACTGCCCAAGTCCATTAATCCTTATCAATATTAATTAATTTATTTTCCACTATATAAATTAATTGCACTCCCAATATTAAACCATATTATATCAAATAATATTTCTCCGGTAGTATTATTTATTCCGTGTATTTAAGATTTAAATATCCATGAATAAAATTAATTTATTTGCTAATTAATTTATTCATCTCTTTAATCCGAGACTAGTACCATTCAACCTTAATTATTGTGCGGAACGAATCCACTCATGAGGTTTACACAATAATTCCTTATGAACTCATCTCGGGGATATTATCAACCCTTCCGGGATACACTGTCCGGTCAATTATTCACGGCATGCCATATATGAAATATAGTGACCTAACTTAACCGGTAATTAACCCAATAATTAAATCGGTTAATTCCTGTGGTAAATCAAAGTCACTTATATAAAATATACACACCCGCAATAATATCGGGGATTAAGAATAAAATACACTGAGACTCGAATCGATTATCGCCGGCAATCCTAATCGATGAATCTCAACGATCCGCTCAATACACCAAGTGTACAAGTGTGATAAAATAATTAAGACAAATTATTTTCTCTCTCACACAACGACTATACCGATGGATTGGTCCGGGTCCATCTAGGTCGTGAGCCACTGTTTGATTAAATACGAGTAACCGATAGTATGATCTTCTGTGTGGGCCCGACACACCATACTAACTACAACGTATAAAATCTAGGACTATGATTTGCATATTTATTTAATTAATAATAATTAAAAGCAAACGATTGTTTATTAATTTAATAGATTAAATGCTATGACCGGGAGTTTACCGTTACTTAAATCTAGACATTAAGTACACAACTCCAACAATCTCCCACTTGTACTAAGGTCTAGTCATTTCCTCCAAACTCCCGGTTCCCATACTCATCACGTGCTTTAAAGTGTACTTCCAAGAAGTACTATGTGAGTGAGCAATCTAGGTTGCCGCTCTGAAGTTATCTTGGTGACTACTACGTCGTCTCCCTCGACGATGATTCGTATCAGGTGGTACTTGCTCTATGTGTTATAATCACTTTTGACTTATGACCTCTTCCAGTTCACTTTGCACCGCTATCCAATAGCCTTTGGTGAACTAAGAGTCATATCCAAGTCAAGAGGTAATCCCGGAACCTAACCAAAACTTCCGCTGCCTCTGAGGCTGCTATTCGGTTATGAGAGAGTCTGAGAAGCGTCCTGCTTATCACTCTTTCATATCATTGTTCCACCTTTTTCTAAAAGTGAACACATAGCCTGATATCGACTTACACTGGTCCTTCTTTGATTTTTGGGATCTGAGAAACTGTAATCTAAGAGGATTTCGTCTTGCTTCGTAAGTCAGTACTTAAGAAAGTACTCTTACGGCATTTGAACATCCCTTATCCAGATTACTTTGATATCCTCCCACTACGCAAACCGCATAGTTGATATCAGGTTCTTGTTTTTCCAACAATGCATTTAAGCTTTCCACACAAAATTTAGGAAACTGCTTTGTCTTCATCTATCTCCTTTATATGTTCAAAACACATATCCTTTAGATAGATGTATATTCTGTCTCTGAAAGGCAATAACCTTTCTCAGAAGTATGCATGTTTAAAACAAACCATAATCGTATAAGATGTCTAGGAGAAGTACAATGTTCTTATCTCTAGATCATAAGATCTTAAGAACATGCTCTAACTTCTTCTCAATCTTATATCTTGATTTATTTAGACAACCATCATTTTATGTCTGACAATATTTTTACATTGTTGCCAATGACAAAATGTTATCTACATAAAATCTCCGAGAAACACCACCTTGTTTTCTATTATGTCTCTAATACACCTTTCGTCTTTGCCTTTTGATGAATCCATCAAATGGACTTTCTCATCAATTCGCAAGTTCCACGATTTATAGCTTTGTTACCATCCATAAATGGATTTACTAAGCTTGTACTCTAAATGATCTAGCCTCTTAACAATAAACTTTATTGTTCTCTAAGAAAGCTCATTTAGATCCAGTACCACCCTTATGCAGAGCTAGGGATCGATTTCATGTCTACTAGATCCAGAGTCCGAACTCTTCTAGTCTTATGAATATCTCTGGTTGTCCAACAACCTCCCACTGCAATGGCGTCCCGGTGTATAACAATAATAACAGTAGGTGCAGTATGTGGTGTACTTCTACTCGGTTTGGCTGGTTCCTAGTCTTTTGTCCTTTTTCTCATTTCAAGGTATTACGTCAGTTCAGGCTTTGTGGTTCATCTAATAGTCTTCCTCTATAAACCGGACGAGACGTCCCTCTGGCTCATAGTACTATAGAACACACAACATTTTGTTCATCTAGGATATCCTACAACCATATTGAATATGCCGTTGTATCCAGGAATATCCATAGAACATAGGTGGTTCCGAACAACTTGTTCTTTTACTATTAGATCTCCATTTCTTATTTATAACGCACCATTTCTACACGCAAGTGTATGGTGCGGCCCTTTGGGATTGAATCCCGATCTTTGATTATGCTATGTGTTACTTAGATAAGTGATGGCCTCCGCGACCGAGTCGCAGGCTCCTAATGGATATACTTTAATGGTTCCCCATAATAGCTTTTGTGTCCATTGACTAGTGAAAACACTTTGCTTTTATGGCACATTAAGTATTCTAATCCATCACCGAGTATTCTCAAGAGAATTACTCGTACTTTTCTAATTTACACATATGTCTGCATATCTAATCATTTCCAATACTTGTCTGAATTCTATCCTTTATCCAGAAAGGTTTGCTTAGACGTATTATCCTCCAAATTCAATCCTTAGGTCGGAAGGTCCATTCCTTCAACTTTAATTGATCAAATCAATTTCGACCATTTGAATCTTTTTGAAAATACTACTAAGTATAAGAATTCACAAGTATAATGATTAATAAAGAAATATCTAACAAGTAAAACAAGTTATAGAACGGTTCGTTGCATCGTGGTGGACTTAGGATCTATCATTCATATATTGCTATCTAATGTACTAGAATAGATAATGCCATTATTTCTTATCAAAATCATCCAATGATTAAAGAAATAAAATATCCATTCATAATAATAGAAATCCAGAACAAAACGTTCTTTCTAAAATAAAGGGTACATAATGCAATAATCTTGAAATGAAATCCTATTTAACTACTAAAGTAGATAAATGACTTCCACCGCAACAGCTGCCTCCTCCACAGCTTTTGCCCGTGTAGACTCGAACTCTTCTTCTCTAAGTCGCCGGGTTTTCTGGAACCCCTGCATTCAAAATGCACATACCGTCAGTGGTTCCATATCTACACACCAGAATTTCTGGTAGATAACACCGCTGACTATGTTTTTACGACTAAAGAAAAATTCGTACCTCTGAGAGGACATTCAGACTTCCAGTGTCCAGACTTGTTGCATCGGAAGCACTTGCCCTTTGGCTTTGCAGCCCCCACTCGTGGTATAGTCTTCTTGACACCACTGGGTTTCCAGGCTTGCTTCCTTCTCTTGCCCCTACCTCCACCAGGCTTAAGGCCTTTGGACTTGGTAGCTACAAGCGCTAGAGACTTGCCCTTCTTGTAGATCCCCTCTGCCGCCTTCAGTTCAGTCAGGAGTTGCGCAAGAGAATAAGATAGTTTACCCATATTATAACTCATGCGAAACTGCTCAAAACTAGGGGTCAGAGACTGGAGTATGATGTCGACTTGCGTCTCAGCATCAATTTGAGCTCCTAGGATCTCAAGCTCATTCAACAAACCCATCATCTTAAGAACGTGCTCCCCTACGGGCGTTCCTACAGACTGAGTAGTTGTCATGAGGACTCTCATGGCTTCTTGCCTTGCCGCACGATCTTGCTCCCCAAACATCTCCTTGAGGTTAAACATCATATCATAGGCAGTGTCCATCGACTCATGTTGGGTTTGGAGTACTTTTGACATGGAAGCCAAAATATAACACCTAGCCATTTCATCAGCCTTTTTCCACTTCCGATATGTCAGTTTTTCCTCATCGGTTGAGGCAGCCGTGGGCTCAGCAGGGCAGACTTCATGGAGTACAAACTTGTACTCCTCCGAAGTCAGGACAATGTCTAAATTTCTCTTCCAATCAATATAGTTGGGGCCAGTGAGCTTATGCTCCTTGAGTATCATAGAAAGTGGGTTCATAGCTATTCTCTAAACCTATAAGCACATTTAAACAAACAATCAATTTAATATCCGATATTATCTCCCTCAAATAATATCATTAAATCACTAATTACATCTAAAATCCCATCAGATAAGGCAAGCCACGATAGTGTGGACGTTTACCCATCCAAATGATTTAGCAATTAGATTTGCTTCGGTCGTACATCACTATAGCGTTACTTCGATGGGAAGAATACTATAGAGCGTACCTAAGTGTAAACCATTACTCAGTACTAAGAAGTTTGTTTAAGATTCGCATGTTACCGCAAGCCACGATAGTGTGGACGTTTACGTTAACCTACGTTTCCTTCACTCCCTTCTATAACTGTCTACATCAATCGTTCCAAAATCCCATTCAATGCAGCAAGCCACGATAGTGTGGACGTTTACTACACCAAAAGATTTTTACAATTGACATCCAATTACTTGAAGCATTCGATTTTGTAAATCAAGACGCGGAGAATCATAAGTGAAACTCGAAGTTTCTAACCAGTGATTCACCATGCGAACAACCCTATCTCTCATTAGATGAGGGAGCCGAGCAGACAAACGATCCATCTTCAAAAGAATGGTACGAATGTCTCTAATTTGTGTCATCCACATGACCAAGTGGCTTTGGCTCCATTCCACTCCCCGGGGTGAGAATGAGTCGACTTGAAGTCAGTTTCAGAAAGACAAATTAGGCATTGTTTGATAAACTTAATCAATGTTTCTTGTAAAAGGAATTACAAGAATTCTCCTCCAATGACACATCTATATGAACTTCAAAAGTCCATAAGAGTCACCAAGAGAACAGTAATGGAGACCATGGGAATGTTTCCATCCCCTCTCCCACTTAGCTTTTTATAACAAAGGGATACGCTATCTAATGCATAATTAAACACATAAGCATGCATACAAGCAATAAAGCACATAGCACATAGTCAAAATAAGCTAGAAAATTATTTTCCGACTATCATGGCTTTATTCCATCTCCGTATGCGTCTTCTAGTCTTCAGTCTTCGTTTTTGAATGCTCCATGTGACGAGAATATTAATCCCAATATTTAAATCTATTTATTTTTAATAAATCCAAAAGATACTCAATTCGAAAATTAAGTCAATCGAATAAATCAAAAATAAAATTAAATATTATTAATATTTTTATTTATTTATTTTCCTATCTAATTCTATTAAATCTCTAGAATAATCTATCCAAGTCAAACTTGGAATATTCTAGAAGACTTCTATAATAGAATAAGGAAATAAAAATAAATTAGGACTCTTCTACTTTCCAAGATTAATTAATTTCCATTTCTATGAAAATTCCCATAAAATAGGAATAATCAATTAGGAAATAAATCAATCCTAAATTAACTTTTATTCCTTTCCAATTCTATTAAATCTCTAGGATCCTATTCCAAGTAGAACTCGGAATACTCTAGAAGACTTCCATAATAGAATAAGGAATAAAATTAATTCCAATTAATTCTTTTTCTAATCCATGAGAATTCCCTAAAAATAGGAAAACTCAATTAGGAAAACCGAATCAATTAGATAAGTAGAATCTAGGTAGGATTAGGAGTAGCACGGGTTGGGGATCCCCGCACCACCCCCACCATCGACCACCACCATCGCCGGGCACCACCGCCGCCGCCCCTTAGCCACGCGCCACCACCACCGGTGGCCGGCGTGGCCGGAAACCCTAGCGGGCAGCCCCTTGGCGTGGGGTCGATCGATCCTCATGGGGATCGATCATGGGGATGATCGTGATGGAGAAGTATACTTAATGTCTAGATTTGAGTATTCTGAACTCTGTATGCACTTTCATTTACCTATTAATTACAGACATTCATTTGCTTTTAATTATTGTTAATTAAATACATGCAAATTATAGTCCTGGATTTTATACGTTGTAGTTAGTATGGTGTTGCATGGGCACACAGAAGATCATACTATCGGTTACTCGTATTTAATCGAACAGTTGCTCACGACCTAGATGGACACGGACCAATCCATCGGTATAGTCGTTGTGTGAGAGAGAAAATAATTTATCTTAATTATTTTATCACACTTGTACACTTGGTGTATTGAGCGGATCGCTTGAGACTTATCAATTAGGATTGCTCTGTGATAATTGATTTAAGTCTCGGAGTATTTTATTCTTAATCCCTGAAACAATTTCGGGTGTGTATATTTAATATAAGTGACTTTGATTTACCAAAGGAATTAACCGATTTAATTATTGGGTTAATTACCGGTTAAGTTGGGTCACTATATTTTATATATGGCATGCCGTGAATTCTTGAAGGGACAGTGTATCCCGGAAGGGTTGATAATATCCCCGAGATGAGCTCATAAGGATTTATTATGTAAACCTCGCGAGTGGATTTGTTCCGCATAATAAATAAGGTTGAGTGGTACTATTCTCGGATATAAGAGATGAATAAATTTATTAAGCAATAAATAAATTTTATTCATGGATATTTAAATCTTAAATACACGGAATAAATAATACTAAGTTGGAGAAATATTATTTGATATAATATGGATAAATATTGGGAGTGCAATTTTATTTATATAGTGGAAAATAAATAAAATTAATATTGATAAGAATTAATGGATTTGGGTTGGACCCAATTTAATTTTCAATATTAGAAGCCCAATATTTAATCTCCTTTTGATCCCCTACGTAGCCTATAAAAGCACTACATGGTCTTCACTTTTCATAACATAAGATACGCCAATCATAAAGTCTTGGAGAGTGAAGAGGATCCATAGGAGTTCGATAGCTCGTCGCCCACCCGACGTTCGAACGGAGTGCAAGGAATACGCGGGAAGATCACGAGGTCGTCGATTTCGTTTCTCCGAACAACGAATCGTAGGTACAATATCTAAACCCCTTGATTATTGTTCAATTTGTTTTTATCGAGAATACCGTAGGATGAAGATCCGAAGATCGAAGCCCGGATTAGACGAACGATCACGCGGCGAAGCCACCGGACCGCGGATCGCCCGACTAGGGTTTCGACCGTGGGGCGTGGGGGCGAACCCTCGGCTGGGACGAGGGTGTGCGATCGATCACGGGATCGATCGCTAGGGCACGGGCTGGTGCCGTGCCCTACCCCGCCGTGAAGGCGGGGGCCTCCTGGTGGCGGCGGGTCGCCGGACCCGCCGCGGGGGCTGTCGAACAGCCCCACCCCGATCGATCGTCGGCGCGCGATCGATCGCTCGATCGTATGAACCCCGGCTCGCGGGGGTTCGGGTGGGGGCGGGCTGTGCGTCTTCGGATGCATGGTCTCCAAAGCCCGGACTCCGGCGGATGAGTCGGCGTTCGTATGATCTCCGGCGAAGGGTTCGTTCGGGTTATCGGTTCCGCAATTTTGATAACCCGGGATATCGAATTCCAACAATTGGTATCAGAGAGTGGTTTACGTTCGCGGTATTTTCGATAAAATTGTTCTACCTTGCAGGGTTTCCGACTATTATGGCTTGATGATTATTCGTTTAATTATTTTGTCATGTGATTGTTGGTTTTATTAAACTCTCGGACATGTCGAGATTCGTTTTTTGGTGGTGAATGCTTGTCGTAGTAAAAATTCGGGGGTTGACCGAATTTAGGATTTATTATTATGTTCATTGTTTTTCCGGAAAATGTATAGGGTCGATTTCGTGTATAGAATCGATACCGGAATTGTAATTTAGATTTTTGTAAATTTATTTTGCGATTGGATCGACGAATCGTAGACCGCCGGAGAAGACGAGGTGACGAGATGGACGAGGGCTAGGGATCGATTGGATCGATCCCATGGTGAAGCCCGGATCGATGGCTAAGGGCAAGGGGCTGGTTGCCCTAGCCGCGGCTACCACCGGTTCGGTGGTTGGCGGCGTGGCTGGGCGGCGGCGCTCCTCCCCGCGGCTGGCCGATCGGACGAGGTGGGGGTGGCGTGGGGTCTCCCAACCCATGCTACTCCTACCGGAAATATACTTTCCTATTTTAATTCGGTTTTTCCTATTTTGATTATTTCTTTATGGAATATTCAAGAAATAGAAAAAGAATTAATTTAGTACTAAATTTATTTTTCCTATTTGATTATTCCTACTCATGGGAATATTCATGGATTAGGAATAAAATAAATTTGTAAAGTATAAGAGTCCTAAATTATTTTATTTCTTTATTTCATTATGGATATCATCTAGAATAATACAAGAGGGTCTTGGATAGATTATTCTAGAGATTTAATGAAGTGGAAAGGGAATATAAAATAAAAATATTAATAATATTTAATTTTATTTTTGATTTATTCGATTGACTTAATTTTAATTAAGTATCTTTTGGATTTATTAAAAATAAATGGATTTAAATATTGGAGATTAATATTCTCGTCACATGGAGCATTCAAGGAACGAAGACTAAAGACTAGAAGATGCGTACGGAGATGGAGTAAAGCCATAATAGTCGGAAAATAATATTCTAGTATTATTTTGACTATGTGATAATACTATGTGCTTTATTACATGTATGCATGCTATATGTGTTTACTTTTATGCACTAGATAGCGTATCCCTTTATTGTAAAAAGCTAAGTGGGAGAGGGTATGGAAACATACCTATGGTCTCCATTGCTGCTCTCTTGGTGACTTTTATAAACTTTTTGAAGTTTGTATAGATGGGTCATTAGAGGAGAGTTCTTGTAATTCTTCTTATGAGAAACATTAATTAAGTTTATCAAACAATGCCTAATTTGTCTTTCCAAAGCTGATTTCAAGTCGACTCATTCTCACCCCGGGGAGTGGAATGGAGCCAGAGCCACTTGGTCATGTAGAGGACACAAATTAGAGACTTTCGTGCCATTCTTTGATAGATGGGTCGTTTGTCTGCTCGGCTCCCTCATTTATGAGAGATAGGGTCGTTCGCATGGTGAATCACTGGTTAGAAACTTCGAGTTTCACTTATGATTCTCCACGTCTTGATTTACGAGATTAAATGGATCAAGTAATTGGGAGTCAATTATAAAAGTCTCTTAGTATAGTAAACGTCCACACCACGTGGCTTGCTATGCTGACGGACTTTGGATTAATTGATGTAGACAGTTATAAGTAATTATGAAGAGTTGTGAAGTTATCGTAAACGTCCACACCACGTGGCTTGCGGTGATGTAGCGATTCCAAGTAATTTACTTTGGTACTGAGTAATGGTTTACACTTAGATACGCCTTATAGTATTCCTCCCCACGAGGTTCCGCTATAAGCGATGTATGACCAAAGAAAATCTAATTGCTAAATCATTTGGGTGGGTAAACGTCCACACCACGTGGCTTGCCTTACCTGATGGGATTTTAGATGTGATTAGTGATTTAATGATATTATTTGAGGGAGATAATATCGGATATTAAATTGTTTGTTTGTTTTATGTGCTTATAGGTTAGGAATGACTGTGACCCCACTTTGTGATATACTTAAAGATGAAAACTCACCGGTTCCATATGGTGATGATTGGGAACGAAATCTGGACATTGTTCAGACTGTCGAGCCTTCTATATCTGCTGTTGTCCCAACTGATGAGGACATTAAGAATGACCTCAATATGATGTTGAGACATAGCGTGGATACTGCTGAAGAGGTGATTGACATACTGATTGTATTTCGTCCACTAGAGGAATCGCTTAAAAACGATGACTTAAGGATGAAAATCATAAGTGTGATCAGAAAATCACAAGCTCTTATGGCTAAGGAAGAAGTGCAAGCAAAGAAGCCCAGTGGTTCCAAACCACGGATTGGGAAGAGCAAGCCGCGAGGCAGGTGCTATCGATGCAAGCAGTCTGGGCACTGGAGGTCTGATTGTCCTCTCATCAAAGGTACGAAATTTTCCTTAGTCACTGAAACATTGTCAGCGGTGATATCTACCAGCACCTGGTGTGTAGATACGGGTGCCACTGACCATGTCTGCAATTCATTGCAGGGGTTCCAGGAAACCCGGAGACTTAGAGAGGGAGAGATCGTGGTCTACATGGGCAATGCCGCGAAGGTGGCGGCTGTTGCAGTGGGAGACGTTCACTTACGTTTCAGTAGTGATAGGGTTTTAGTTTTACGTAATTGTCTTTATGTACCCAACTTTAGAAAGAATTTAATTTCAGTTTCTAAACTTATTATGAATGGATATTCTGTTTCTTTTTACCACTCTGTGATCATAAGAAGAAATAGTGAAATTATCTGTTCTGGTACATTGATAGACGATTTGTATGTGCTAAATCCTGAGTCTAACACGATGCAACTAACCGAGAGTAATAACACATCTACGAACACCAATAAGAGAAAGGAACCTTCTAAGATGAATCAATTATACTTGTGGCATCTAAGGCTAGGTCATATAAACTCAAATAGGCTTCAAAGGTTGAAAGCTGATGATTTAATCACTGGCATTGAAGGAGAGGACCTTCCAACCTGCGAATCCTGTTTAGAGGGAAAAATGACTAAGCGTCCTTTTTCTGGTAAAGGACGAAGAGCTGAGCAAGTATTGGATTTAATTCACTCTGATGTATGCGGACCTATGTCTACTCAGGCAAGGGGAGGGTACGAGTACTTCATCACTTTCACTGATGATTACTCAAGATATGGATATGTATACCTGATGAGCCGCAAGAGCGAATCCTTTGGCAAGTTCAAAGAGTTCAAGGCTCTTGTGGAGAACCTTCGTGGTAAATCCATAAAATGCCTGCGATCTGATCGCGGAGGCGAGTACCTGTCTGGAGAATTCAAGGCATACTTGGCAGAGAATGGGATTGAATCCCAGCTGACCTCACCATATACTCCTCAGCAGAATGGTGTGTCAGAAAGAAGGAATAGAACTCTTATGGAGATGGTGCGATCGATGATGAGTTACTCGGATTTACCTGTTATGTTCTGGGGACTTGCCTTGGAAACAGCGGCGTACATTCTGAATAGGGTTCCGACCAAAACGGTACCAACCACACCCATGGAATTGTGGAGTGGGCGTAAGCCTAACTTGAAACACATTCGGATCTGGGGATGTCCAGCACATGTGTTGCGACAAGGCGCCGATAAGTTAGAACCTAGATCAGAAATACGGCTGTTGGTAGGATACCCGAAAGGAACTAAGGGTGGCATGTTCTATAGTCCTACGGACCAGAAGATCGTTATAAGTACTAACGCTTGGTTCCTAGAGGAAGACTATGTCATGGACCACAAGCCCAAAAGTGACATAATACTTGATGAGTTGAGAGGTAACGAGGAAGACCTGGATACAGCCGAACCGAGTATAGATACACCACTAGAACCTGCACCTAATACTGTCACTGTTAATACACCGGAACGCCGTCGTAGTGGGAGGGTTGTTAAACAACCAGATAGATGGATTGGACTGGGTGAGTCTTCGGACTCTGGACCTGGAGTTCATGAAATCGATCCCTGGACCTATGATGATGCGGTACAAGATATAGATGCGCCTTCTTGGAAGAAAGCAATGAAATCCGAAATAGAATCTATGGATTCTAATAAAGTCTGGGATCTTGTAGAACCACCAAGCGGCGTGAAGCCAATTGGGTGTAAATGGGTCTACAAGAGAAAGAGAGGATCTGACGGAAAGGTTGAAACCTTTAAAGCTCGGCTTGTTGCGAAAGGATATACTCAGAAAGAGGGAATCGATTATGAGGAGACCTTCTCACCGGTAGCCAAGATAAAGTCGATCCGGATTCTCTTATCCATAGCAGCTCATATGGATTATGAGGTGTGGCAAATGGATGTCAAGACAGCTTTCCTTAATGGAAGTCTTGACGAGACGATTTATATGAAACAACCAGAAGGATTCATTGCTAAGGGGCGAGATCATCTAGTGTGCAAGCTTAATCGATCCATTTATGGATTGAAACAAGCCTCGAGATCGTGGAACCTGCGGTTTGACGAAGTGGTCCAATCTTTTGGATTCAGTCAAAGCATGGACGAATCGTGTGTGTATTGGAAACGTGATGGAAAGAAGGTGGTGTTTCTCGTGCTTTATGTAGACGACATTCTTCTCATTGGCAACAGTGTGAAAATGTTATCAGACATAAAGGGATGGTTGTCTAGACAATTCGATATGAAAGATTTGGGAGAAGTCGGACATGTTCTAGGGATCAAGGTTATAAGGGATCGCCGGAATAGAACATTATACCTATCCCAGCAATCTTACATAGACACGATTCTGGCTCGTTTTAACATGCAAGATTCCAAGAAGGGTGAACTACCCTTTAGTAAAGGAACTTATCTTTCTAAGGAGATGTGTCCTCGGACACAAAAGGAGAAAGATGAAATGAAAGCAGTTCCCTACGCTTCGGCTGTGGGAAGCTTGATGTATGCGATGTTATGCACGAGGCCTGATATCTGCTATGCAGTTGGCGTAGTAGCGAGATATCAGAGTAACCCTGGAAAGGCTCATTGGACTGCCGTAAAGAGCATTTTCAAGTATTTGCGAAATACTAAGGATTATGTTCTAAGTTACGGGGCAGACAATCTGATTCCTTTGGGTTATACGGATTCGGATTTCCAAGCTGATAAGGACCGGCGAAAGTCGACATCAGGCTATGTGTACACTATGGGAGGTGGAGCCGTATCATGGAGGAGTGTTAAGCAAAAGTGCATTTCAGACTCTACCATGGAAGCTGAATACGTTGCAGCCTCAGAGGCAGCGAAAGAGTCAGTTTGGTTCCTTAATTTCCTCCAGGACTTAGATGTGATTCCGAGTTTGCCCAAGGCTATGACAATTTATTGTGATAATAGCGGTGCAGTGGCAAACAGTAAGGAACCACGGTCCCATAGTGCTATGAAACACATAGAGCGCAAGTACCACCTGATTCGAGACATCGTCAAGAGGGGCGATGCGATAGTCACCAAGATAGCTTCGGAGGACAACCTAGCGGACCCTTTCACCAAGATACTTCCTAAGGAAGTATATTTCAAGCACTTGGAGGGTTTGGGAGTCAGAAGTTTGGAGGATAAGACTAGACCTTAGTATAAGTGAGAGATTGATGGAGAAGTATACTTAATGTCTAGATTTGAGTATTCTGAACTCTGTATGCACTTTCATTTACCTATTAATTACAGACATTCATTTGCTTTTAATTATTGTTAATTAAATACATGCAAATTATAGTCCTGGATTTTATACGTTGTTGTTAGTATGGTGTTGCATGGGCACACAGAAGATCATACTATCGGTTACTCGTATTTAATCGAACAGTTGCTCACGACCTAGATGGACACGGACCAATCCATCGGTATAGTCGTTGTGTGAGAGAGAAAATAATTTATCTTAATTATTTTATCACACTTGTACACTTGGTGTATTGAGCGGATCGCTTGAGACTTATCAATTAGGATTGCTCTGTGATAATTGATTTAAGTCTCGGAGTATTTTATTCTTAATCCCTGAAACAATTGCGGGTGTGTATATTTAATATAAGTGACTTTGATTTACCAAAGGAATTAACCGATTTAATTATTGGGTTAATTACCGGTTAAGTTGGGTCACTATATTTTATATATGGCATGCCGTGAATTCTTGAAGGGACAGTGTATCCCGGAAGGGTTGATAATATCCCCGAGATGAGCTCATAAGGATTTATTATGTAAACCTCGCGAGTGGATTTGTTCCGCATAATAAATAAGGTTGAGTGGTACTATTCTCGGATATAAGAGATGAATAAATTTATTAAGCAATAAATAAATTTTATTCATGGATATTTAAATCTTAAATACACGGAATAAATAATACTAAGTTGGAGAAATATTATTTGATATAATATGGATAAATATTGGGAGTGCAATTTTATTTATATAGTGGAAAATAAATAAAATTAATATTGATAAGAATTAATGGATTTGGGTTGGACCCAATTTAATTTTCAATATTAGAAGCCCAATATTTAATCTCCTTTTGATCCCCTACGTAGCCTATAAAAGCACTACATGGTCTTCACTTTTCATAACATAAGATACGCCAATCATAAAGTCTTGGAGAGTGAAGAGGATCCATAGGAGTTCGATAGCTCGTCGCCCACCCGACGTTCGAACGGAGTGCAAGGAATACGCGGGAAGATCACGAGGTCGTCGATTTCGTTTCTCCGAACAACGAATCGTAGGTACAATATCTAAACCCCTTGATTATTGTTCGATTTGTTTTTATCGAGAATACCGTAGGATGAAGATCCGAAGATCGAAGCCCGGATTAGACGAACGATCACGCGGTGGTGGCGAAGCCACCGGACCGCGGATCGCCCGGCTAGGGTTTCGACCGTGGGGCGTGGGGGCGAACCCTCGGCTGGGCCGAGGGTGTGCGATCGATCACGGGATCGATCGCTAGGGCACGGGCTGGTGCCGTGCCCTACCCCGCCGTGAAGGCGGGGGCCTCCTGGTGGCGGCGGGTCGCCGGACCCGCCGCGGGGGCTGTCCAACAGCCCCACCCCGATCGATCGCCGGCGCGCGATCGATCGCTCTATCGTATGAACCCCGGCTCGCGGGGGTTCGGGTGGGGGCGGGCTGTGCGTCTTCGGATGCATGGTCTCCAAAGCCCGGACTCCGGTGGATGAGTCGGCGTTCGTATGATCTCCGGCGAAGGGTTCGTTCGGGTTATCGGTTCCGCAATTTTGATAACCCGGGATATCGAATTCCAACAGATCGACCCCCCCGGTTTTTCGTCCTCTTCGTCTTCTTCGTCACACGAGTTCTCCGGCGGTCGTCTCGGCATCGATCCAACGTAAATAAATTACAAGAAATAAATTTACAATTCCGGTATCGATTCTATACATGAAATCGACCCTATACACTTTCCGGAAAACATAGAACAATAATAATAAATCTAAATTCGGTCAACCCCCGAATTTTTACTATTACAAGCATTCATCCACACAAAACGAATCTCGACATGTCCGAGAGTTTAATAAACGAACAATCATGGTAAATTAAATAGCAATTAATTAAACGAATAATTAACAATTAATTAAACCATGATAGTCGGAATCCCTGCAAGGTAGAACACAATTGAATACATACATGAACACGAAACCAAACGCTCTGATACCAATTGCTGGAATTCGATATCCCGGGCCATTAAAATTTGCGGAAAATAATAACCCGACCGAAATCCTCGATCGCCGGAGATCCGACCACGAACCACCGTACGAGCCGGAGCTCAACCGAGCACCACCACGGTCCGCCCGTGGTGCCCAGCCGAGCCCCCGCACGGGGCTCGCGATCATCTCGCGATGATTGCTGGGATCGCTCGTAGCGATCCCCGGGCTGCTGCGAGCAGCCCCGCAGCGGGTCGCGTGACCCGCTGCTCAACGCGCTGGGCTCGTCCCAGCGCACCGCTGCGGGAAGCCCCGCAGCACGCCTCGAGTCGCTGCGGGTAACTCCCGCAGCTCCCAGCGATCGAGCCTACGGGCTCGATCGATCCCTCGGCTCCCAACCGAGGGTTCTCGCGTCACGCGTCCCGGCGGTCCGAACCCTAGGGTTCGACCGCCACCTTCGATCCTCGCCGGGGATCTCGAATCCCCGTCCCCGAGGTTCGTCGTTTTCCCGGATCATGTGTTCATGTATGCATCACAATTAAAATTGAACATAAATTCACACGAAGGAGTTTATGATCATACCTTTGATTCGTTGTGCGGAGAAACGAAATCAATCGAAGACCTTTGAATCTTCCTACGTATTCCTTGCACTCCGTTCGAACGTCGGGTGGGCGACGATCTATCGAACTCCTATGGATCTCCTTCAACTCTCTAGAATATCAAGTATGATAATCTTGTCTTATGATTTATGAAGGCCATGTAGTGCTTTTATAGGCTACGTAGGGGATCTAAAGGAGGTGGAATATTGGGCTTCCAATATTGAAGATTAAATTGAGCCCACTGCCCAAGTCCATTAATCCTTATCAATATTAATTAATTTATTTTCCACTATATAAATTAATTGCACTCCCAATATTAAACCATATTATATCAAATAATATTTCTCCGGTAGTATTATTTATTCCGTGTATTTAAGATTTAAATATCCATGAATAAAATTAATTTATTGCTAATTTATTTATTCATCTCTTTAATCCGAGACTAGTACCATTCAACCTTAATTATTGTGCGGAACGAATCCACTCATGAGGTTTACACAATAATTCCTTATGAACTCATCTCGGGGATATTATCAACCCTTCCGGGATACACTGTCCGGTCAATTATTCACGGCATGCCATATATGAAATATAGTGACCCAACTTAACCGGTAATTAACCCAATAATTAAATCGGTTAATTCCTGTGGTAAATCAAAGTCACTTATATAAAATATACACACCCGCAATAATATCGGGGATTAAGAATAAAATACACTGAGACTCGAATCGATTATCGCCGGCAATCCTAATCGATGAATCTCAACGATCCGCTCAATACACCAAGTGTACAAGTGTGATAAAATAATTAAGACAAATTATTTTCTCTCTCACACAACGACTATACCGATGGATTGGTCCGGTTCCATCTAGGTCGTGAGCCACTGTTTGATTAAATACGAGTAACCGATAGTATGATCTTCTGTGTGGGCCCGACACACCATACTAACTACAACGTATAAAATCTAGGACTATGATTTGCATATTTATTTAATTAATAATAATTAAAAGCAAACGATTGTTTATTAATTTAATAGATTAAATGCTATGACCGGGAGTTTACCGTTACTTAAATCTAGACATTAAGTACACAACTCCAACACGGTGAATCATAAGTGAAAACTCGAGGTTTCTAACCAGTGATTCACCATGCAATCAACCATATCTCTCATAGAATGAGGGAGTCGACCAGACAATCGATCTAGTCATATAATGACTCGAAAGTCTCTAATTCGTGTCTTCAACATAACCAATCGCTTTGGCTCCATTCTACTCCCCGGGGTAAGAATGAGTCGACTTGTAGTCAGTTTCAGAAAGACAAATTAGGCATTGTTTGATAAACACTACAAAAAAACGGTCGATCCCTACGGACATTCCCATAGGGAATGCCGTAGGGATCACCTTTCCCTACGGGGATCCCTACGGGAATGAGTCGAAGGTGTTGGCCTCGTAGGGAACAGCTTCCCTACGGGCTTTTGATCGCCGTAGGGAGACTCCCTACGGGGATGCCGTAGGGGAGCCCCTTGGGGAATTCGTTTTCGCATACCATTTTGTCCGTAGGAGACACCTACGGCAGCCTCGTAGGTTGGCCCGTAGGGGTATCCCCTACGGCTATCCCCGTAGGGGGCAACTGGAAACCCTCCCCTACGGGCTCGCCGTAAGGGTTCAATGTATAGGGTCCCTACGGGCCGCATCCGTAGGGGACTGTTGGAAATCGATATCCCGTAATTAATAAATTTAAATAAATAAATTATCTAATTAATTCCGACCGAAATCCTTTGGAGATCGAATATCCGGGGTTGTCAAATTGCGGAACGACAACTTCAATCGAAATCCCGGTCGCCGGAAACCCGCCACATACCACCATGGGGATAGCCCAACCAAACAAACCCTAACCGCGGACGAACCCGGGCTGTTCGGTCGAGCCCCTGCGTGGGGCTCGCGGCTGTCCTTGGCAACCGCCTAGGGCTGCCCTTGGCAGCCCCCTTGGCACGCCCCAGCTGCCCCACGGTGATCGCACGCCCAGCCACAGCGAACCGTGGCTAGCGATCACCGCCAGCCGCCGCCGCGCGAGCGGCGGTCCAGCCGCGCAAGCGGGGCTGCTCCAGCAGCCCGCTGGAGTCCCGTGCGTGCGTACGGGGCTGCTCGCAGCAGCCCGCTGATCGTGCACGGGGAGGGCTCGGACAGCCCGCGAATCCGCTACGGGAAAACCCGTAGCTCGCGGCCGAGCCCGTGCGATCGAGCCCTCGGCGTCCAGCCGAAGCTCACGCCTCCTCGACCCATCCCGTCGAGCCGTTGAGCCGCCGGCGGTCCGGTGATCTTCGATCACCACCGCCCGGTTCAACCTCGTCATGGGTCGTTCCTCGGATCTTGGTTCAAGGTATTTTTACGATAATTAAACGATTAAATCATAAAGAGAGTTTTACGATTTACCTCGTTCTCGTTGTTCGGAAAAACGAAGAACTCAATTTGAAGACCTTGAGATCTTCCCACGTATTCCTTGCACTAGCTCGAACGTCGTGTGGGCGACGATCTTCCGAACTCCATGGATCTCCCTCTCTACTTTCTCTCTCTAGAATTGTGATCTTCAAGTTATGAGAATAGAGAGGACCATGTAGTGCTTTTATAGGCTACGTAGGGGATCTTAAGGAGGTGGAATATTGGGCTTCCAATATTAATGATTAAATTGAGCCCAAGCCCAAATCTATTAATCCCATTAATATTAATTAATTTATTTTCCACTATATAAATTAATTGCACTCCCAATATTAAACCATATTATATCAAATAATATTTCTCCGGTAGTATTATTTATTCCTTGCGTTTAAGATAGAAATGTCCATGAATAAAATTATTTTATTGCTAATTAATTTATTCATCTCTTGTAACCGAGACTAGTACCATTCATCCTTAATTATTATGCGGAACAAATCCACCTGCAGGGTTTACATAATAATTCCTTATGAACTCATCTCAGGGACATTATCAACCCTTATCGGGACACACTTTCCCGTCAAGTATTCACAGCATGTCATATATAAAATATAGCGACCCAACTTAACCGGTAATTGACCCAATAATTAAACCGGTCAATTCCTTTGGAAAATCAAAGTCACTTATATTAAATATACACACCCGCAATAGTATCGGGGATTAAGAATAAAATACACTGAGATTTAAATCGATTATCCAAGGCAATCCTAATCGATAAATCTCAAACGATCCGCCCAATACACAAAGTGTACAAGTATGATAAAATAATTAAGACAAATTATTTTCTCTCTCATACAACGACTATACCGATGGATTGGTCCGTGTCCATCTAGGTCGTGAGCAACTGTTCGATTATATACGAGTAACCGATAGTATGATCTTCCGTGTGACGTCGCACACCATACTAACTACAACGTATATAATCTAGGACTATAATTTGCATATATTTGATGGGATTCGATGTCCCGGGCTATCAAAATTGCGGAACCGATAACCCGATCAAAAACCCTCGATCACCGAAGATTGGATCCCCGACTCATCCGCAGGAGTCCGACCTTTGGAGACTACGCATCCGAAGACACGCAGCCCGCCCCCAGCCGATTTTCTCCCACGAGTCGGATCTACGAACGCGAACCACCTCACGAGCCGGGGCCCGACCGAACGCCATCGAGACCCGAAGGCCCCGTGTGCCCAGCCGAACCCCCGCGAGGGGTTCGCGATCGTCTACGGACGATCGCTGGGATCGCTACTAGCGATCCCTAGGGCTGCTCGTAGCAGCCCTGCAGCGAGTCGCGATGACTCGCTGCTCGCACGGGGTCAGCCCCGTGCGCATCCGCTACGGGAAACCCCGTAGCGCGCACGAGGCGGCTGCGGGTTATCCCCGCAGCGACCCGCGATCGAGCTCACGGGCTCGATCGCCCCTCGGCTCCAGCCGAGGGCTTCGCGTCACGCGCCTCCGACGAAGGGGCTGGGGTCCGCCACGGCACCAGCCCGTGGCACCCCGGGGATCGACCGAAGTCGATCCCATGCCCCGGCGTCCAGCCGGGGCTCGTCCCCTTGTCGCGCGTTGCGGCGGTCCGAACCCTAGGGTTCGACCGTCGCGTTCGATCCTCGCCGGGGATCTCGAATCCCCATCCCCGAGGTTCGTCGTTTTCCCGGATCGCGTATTCATGTATACATCACAATTATTCAACGCATAAATAATCATAGAAGGGGAATTCTCGATTATTACCTCGAATCGTTGTACGGAGAAACGAATTCGGTTGACGACCTTGTGATCTTCCCGCGTATTCCTTGCACTTCGTCCGAACGTCGTGTGGGCGACGATCTATCGGATTCCTATGGATCTTCCTCACTCTCAGAACTTTATGATTGGCGTAACGTAGGTTAATGAAAAGTGAAGACCATGTAGTGCTTATATAGGCTACGAAGGGGATCATAAGGAGAATGAATATTGGGCTTCAATATTGAAAATTAAATTGGGTCCAACCCAAATCTATTAATTCTTATCAATATTAATTTTATTTATTTTCCACCATATAAATAAAATTGCACTCCCAATATTATTCCATATTATATCAAATAATATTTCTCCATCTTAGTATTATTTATTCCGTGTATTTAAGATTTAAATATCCATGAATAAATTTATTTATTGCTTAATAAATTATATTCATCTCTTGAATCCGAGACTAGTACCATTCAACCTTAATTATTGTGCGGAACGAATCCACTCATGAGGTTTACACAATAATTCCTTATGAACTCATCTCGGGGATATTATCAACCCTTCCGGGATACACTGCCCCTTCAAGAATTCACGGCATGCCATATACAAAATATAGTGACCCAACTTAACCGGTAATTAACCCAATTATCAAACCGGTTAATTCCTTTGGTAAATCAAAGTCACTTATATTAAATATACACACCCGCAATTGTTTCAGGGATTAAGAATAAAATACTCCGAGTCTCAAATCAATTATCGCCGAGCAATCCTAATTGATGAGTCTCAATTGATCCGCCCAATACACCAAGTGTACAAGTGTGATAAAATAATTAAGATAAATTATTTTCTCTCTCACACAACGACTATACCAATGGATTAGTTCGTGTCCATCTAGGCCGTGAGCAACTGTTCGATTAAATACGAGTAACCGATAGTATGATCTTCTGTGCGCCCATGCAGCACCATACTAACTACAACGTATAAAATCCAGAACCATGATTTGCATATAATTAAATGCAAATAATTGTTTATTAATTAAATAGATTAAATGCTATGATCGGGAGTTTACCGTTACTTAAATCTAGACATTAAGTACACAACTCCAACAATCTCCCACTTGTACTAAGGTCTAGTCATTTCCTCCAAACTCCCGGTTCCCATACTCATCACGTGCTTTAAAGTGTACTTCCGAGAAGTACTATGTGAGTGAGCAATCTAGGTTGCCGCTCTGAAGTTATCTTGGTGACTACTACGTCGTCTCCCTGACGATGACACGTATCAGGTGGTACTTGCTCTATGTGTTAACATCACTTTTGACTTATGACCTCTTCCAGTTCACCGTGCACCGCTATCTAATAGCCTTTGGTAAACTAAGAGTCATATCCAAGTCAAGAGGTTATCCCGGAACCTAACCAAAAACTTCCGCTGCCTCTGAGGCTGCTATTCGGTTATGAGAGAGTCTGAGAAGCATCCTGCTTATCACTCTTTCACTTCATGGTTCCACCTCTTTCTAAAAGTGAACACATAGCCTGATATCGACTTTCACTGGTCCTTCTCTGATTTTTGGATCTGAGAATCTGTAATCTAAGAAGATTTCGTCTTGCTCAAGCCAGTACTCTTGCAGCATTCGAACATCCCTTATCCAGATTACTTTTGATATCCTCCCACTACGCAAACCGCATAGTTGATATCAGGTTCTTGTTTCACAACATTGCATCTACAAAACCCTCCACACTCTAAGTGTAGGGAACCGCTTTGTCTATATCTATCTCCTTCATGTGTTCAAGACACATACCTTAGATAGATGAATTCTGTTCTCGAAAGGCAATAACCTTTCTCAGAAGTATGCATGTTTAAAACAAACCTTAATCGTATAAGATGTCTAGGAGAAGTACAATGTTCTTATTTCTAGATCATAAGATCTTAAGAACATGCTCTAACTTCTTCTCAATCTTATATCTCGATTTATTTAGACAACCTCAATTTTATGTCTGACAACACTTTTACATTGTTGCCAATGATAAAAAGTTATCTACATAAAATCTCCGAGAAACACCACCTTTGTTTCCGTCACATCTCTAACACACCTTCTTTGCTAATCTTATGCAGACCTAGGGATCGATTTCATGTATACTGGATCCAGAGTTCAAAACTCCTCCAGTCTTATGAACATCTCTAGTTGCTTAACAACCTCCCACTGCAATGGCGTCCCGGTGTGTAACAGTAACAACATTAGGTGCAGTTAGTGGTGTACTACTACTCGGTCAGGCTGGTTCTCAGTCTTTCCCTTTCCTCATTTTAAAGTATTTTGTCAATTAGGGCATTGCAGTTCATCTAATAGTTTTTCCTCTATGAACCGGACGAGACGTCCCTCTGGTTCATAGTACTATAGAACACATAATACTTCGTTCATCTAGGATATCCTACAACCATATTGAATATGTTGTTGTCTCCAGGAATATCCATAGAACATAGGTAATTCCGAACAACTTGTTCTCTTACTATTAGATTTCTATTTCTTTACAACGCACCATCTCTACACGTAAGTGCACGGCTCGTCTCTTTGGGAATTAATCCCAATCTTTGATTATGCTATGTGTTATCTAGATAGGTTATGGCCTCCGCGACCGAGTCACAGGCTTCTAATGGATATACTTTGATGGTTCCCCATAATAGCTTTGTGTCCATTGACAAGTCAAAACACTTTGCCTTTATGGCACATCAAGCATTCTAATCCATCACTGAGTATTCTTTGAAAGAATTACTCATACCTCTCTAATATACACATATGTCTGCATATCTAATCATTTCCAATACTCTTCTGAATTCTATCCTTTTTCCGGAAAGGTTTGCTTAGACGTATTATCCTCCAAATTCAATCCTTAGGTCGGAAGGTCCATTCCTTCAACTATAATTGATCAAATCAATTTCGACCATATGAATTTTATTTGAAAATACTACTAAGTATAAGATTTCATAAGTATAATGATAAAGAAATATCTAATAAGTAAAACAAGTTATATATAACGGTTTGTTGCATCGTGGTAGACTAAGGATTCATCATTCACATATTGCTATCTAATGTACCATAATGAATATCACCATTATTTCTTATCCAAACCATCCAATGATTAAAGAAATAAAATATCCATTAATAAAGAAAACCAGAACGAAGTTCTTTTCAAAATAAAGGGGTACATAAGCAATAACTTAAATGAAAACTTAAAACAGATAAATGTCTTCCACTGCAACCGCTGCTACCCCAACAGCTTCGCCCATGTAGACTCGAATTCTTCTTCTCTAAGTCGCCGGGTTTTCTGGAACCCCTGCATTTAAAGTAATGCACATACCGTCAGTAGTTCCATATCTACACACCAGAATTCTGGTAGATAATACCGCTGACTATGTTTTTACGACTAAAGAAAGATTCGTACCTCTGAGAGGACATTCAGACTTCCAGTGTCCCATCTTGTTGCATCGGAAGCACTTACCCTTTGGCTTTGCAGCCCCCACTCGTGGTGCAGTCCTCTTGACACCACTGGGTTTCCAGGCTTGCTTCCTTTTCTTGCCCCTACCTCCATCAGGCTTAAAGCCTTTGGACTTGGTAGCTACAAGCGCTTGAGACTTGCCCTTCTTGTAGATCCCCTCTGCCGCCTTCAGTTCAGTCAGGAGTTGCGCAAGAGTATAAGATAGTTTACCCATATTATAGCTCATACGAAACTGCTCAAAACTAGGGGCCAGAGACTGGAGTATGATGTCGACTTGCGTCTCAGCATCAATAGAAGCTCCTAGGACCTCAAGTTCATTCAACAAACTCATCATCTTAAGAACGTGCTCCCCAACGGGCGTTCCTTCAGATTGAGTAGTCGACATGAGGACTCTCATGGCTTCTTGCCTAGCCGCACGATCTTGCTCCCCAAACATCTCCTTGAGGTTAAACATCATATCATAGGCAGTGTCCATTGGCTCATGTTGGGTTTGGAGTACATTTGACATGGAAGCCAAAATATAACACCTAGCCATTTCATCAGCCTTTTTCCACTTCCGATATGCCAGTTTTTCCTCATCAGTTGAGGCAGCCGTGGGCTCGGCAGGGCACACTTCATGGAGTACATACTTGTACACTTCCGAAGTTAGGACAATGTCTAAATTTCTCTTCCAATCAATATAGTTGGTGCCAGTGAGCTTATGCTCCTTGAGTATCATAGAAAGTGGGTTCATAGCTATTCTCTAAACCTATAAGCACATTTAAACAAACAATTAATTTAATATCCGATATTATCTCCCTTAAATAATATCATTAAATTACTAATCACATCTAAAATCCCATCAGGTAAGGCAAGCCACGTGGTGTGGACGTTTACCCACCCGAATGATTTAGCAATTAGTTTTTCTTTGGTCATACATCGCTTATAGCGGAACCTCGTGGGGAGGAATACTACAAGGCGTATCTAAGTGTAAACCATTACTCAGCACCAAAGTGAATCGCTTGGAATTGCTACATTACCGCAAGCCACGTGGTGTGGACGTTTACGACAATTTCACAACTCTTCACAATTCCTTACAACTGTCTACATCAATTAATCCAAAATCCGTCAGTGCAGCAAGCCACGTGGTGTGGACGTTTACTACACTAAGAGACTTTTATAATTGACTCCCAATTACTTGATCCATTTAATCTCGTAAATCAAGACGCGGAGAATCATAAGTGAAACTCGAAGTTTCTAACCAGTGATTCACCATGCGAACGACCCTATCTCTCACGAATGAGGGAGCCGAGCAGACGAGCGACCCACCTATCAAAGAATGGCACGGAAGTCTCTAATTTGTGTCCTCTACATGACCAAGTGGCTCTGGCTCCATTCCACTCCCCGGGGTGAGAATGAGTCGACTTGAAGTCAGTTTCAGAAAGACAAATTAGGCATTGTTTGATAAACTTGATCAATGTTTCTTGTAAGAGGAATTACAAGAATTCTCCTCCAATGACACATCTATACGAACTTCAAAAGTCCATAAGAGTCACCAAGAGAACAGTATTGGAGACCATGGGAATGTTTCCATCCCCTCTCCCACTTAGCTTTTTATAACAAAGGGATACGCTATCTAATGATTAATTAAACACATAAGCATGCATGAAAGCAATAAAGCACATAGCACATAGTCAAAAATAATGCTAGAGAAATTATTTTTCCCCGACTATCATGGCTTTATCTTCATATGCATCTTCTAGTCTTTAGTCTTCGTTTCTTGAATGCTCCATGTGACGAGAATATTAATCTCTAATATTTAAATCTATTTATTTTCAATTAATCCAAAAGTTACTTAATTCGAAAATTAAGTCAATCGAATATATCAAAAATAAAATTAAATATTATTAATATTTTTATTTATTTATTTTCCTATCTAGTTCTTATTGAATCTTTAGAATAATCTATCCAAGTAAAACTTGGAATATTCTAGAAGATATCTATAATAGAACAAGGAAATAAAATAAATAAATTAGGACTACTACTTTTTTTTAAATTTATTTTTATTTCTAATCCATGAATATTCCCATGAGTAGGAATAATCAAATAGGAAAAATAAATTTAGTACTAAATTAATTAAATTTCTAATCTATGAATATTTCCATGAAGGAAATAAATCAATAGAAAATAAAATTAATTTAAATTAATTCTTTTCCTAATCCATGAGAGTTTCCAAAAAGGAAAGTACTCAAATAGGAAAAATCCGAATTAATTTGGAAAGTAGATTTTGGTAGGAATAGCACGGGATTAGGAGATCCCACGCCATCCCCACCTTGATGGATCGGCCGGCCACTCGGGAGGAGCGCCGCCGCCGCCTAGCCACGCCGGCTAGGCTATGGGTCGATCACCATCATGTGATCGATCCCAAGCCCTTGTCTTCTCGTCACTTCTTCGTCTTCCGGCGATCGTCTCAACATCGAACCAACGTAATTAAAATTTACAAAATTTAAATTACAATTCCGGTATCGATTCTAAACATGAAATCGACCCTATACATTTTCCGGAAAATAAAGTGCGTAATAATAAATCCTAAATTCGGTCAACCCCCGAATTTTTACTATTACAACCATTCAACCACACAAAACGAATCTCGACATGTCCGAGAGTTTAATAATCATGATAATTAATTAAAAAACAATTAATTAAATCCAACCATGATAGCCGGAAATCCTGCAAGGTAGAACAATAATCGAACATATACATGAACACGAAACCGAACTCTCTGATACCATTTGATGGGATTCGATGTCCCGGGCTATCAAAATTGCGGAACCGATAACCCGATCAAAAACCCTCGATCACCGAAGATTGGATCCCCGACTCATCCGCAGGAGTCCGACCTTTGGAGACTACGCATCCGAAGACACGCAGCCCGCCCCCAGCCGATTTTCTCCCACGAGTCGGATCTACGAACGCGAACCACCTCACGAGCCGGGGCCCGACCGAACGCCATCGAGACCCGAAGGCCCCGTGTGCCTAGCCGAACCCCCGCGAGGGGTTCGCGATCGTCTACGGACGATCGCTGGGATCGCTACTAGCGATCCCTAGGGCTGCTCGTAGCAGCCCTGCAGCGAGTCGCGATGACTCGCTGCTCGCACGGGGTCAGCCCCGTGCGCATCCGCTACGGGAAACCCCGTAGCGCGCACGAGGCGGCTGCGGGTTATCCCCGCAGCGACCCGCGATCGAGCTCACGGGCTCGATCGCCCCTCGGCTCCAGCCGAGGGCTTCGCGTCACGCGCCTCCGACGAAGGGGCTGGGGTCCGCCACGGCACCAGCCCGTGGCACCCCGGGGATCGACCGAAGTCGATCCCATGCCCCGGCGTCCAGCCGGGGCTCGTCCCCTTGTCGCGCGTTGCGGCAGTCCGAACCCTAGGGTTCGACCGTCGCGTTCGATCCTCGCCGGGGATCTCGAATCCCCGTCCCCGAGGTTCGTCGTTTTCCCGGATCGCGTATTCATGTATACATCACAATTATTCAACGCATAAATAATCATAGAAGGGGAATTCTCGATTATTACCTCGAATCGTTGTACGGAGAAACGAATTCGGTTGACGACCTTGTGATCTTCCCGCGTATTCCTTGCACTTCGTCTGAACGTCGTGTGGGCGACGATCTATCGGATTCCTATGGATCTTCCTCACTCTCAGAACTTTATGATTGGCGTAACGTAGGTTAATGAAAAGTGAAGACCATGTAGTGCTTATATAGGCTACGAAGGGGATCATAAGGAGAATGAATATTGGGCTTCAATATTGAAAATTAAATTGGGTCCAACCCAAATCTATTAATTCTTATCAATATTAATTTTATTTATTTTCCACCATATAAATAAAATTGCACTCCCAATATTATTCCATATTATATCAAATAATATTTCTCCATCTTAGTATTATTTATTCCGTGTATTTAAGATTTAAATATCCATGAATAAATTTATTTATTGCTTAATAAATTATATTCATCTCTTGAATCCGAGACTAGTACCATTCAACCTTAATTATTGTGCGGAACGAATCCACTCATGAGGTTTACACAATAATTCCTTATGAACTCATCTCGGGGATATTATCAACCCTTCCGGGATACACTGCCCCTTCAAGAATTCACGGCATGCCATATACCAAATATAGTGACCCAACTTAACCGGTAATTAACCCAATTATCAAACCGGTTAATTCCTTTGGTAAATCAAAGTCACTTATATTAAATATACACACCCGCAATTGTTTCAGGGATTAAGAATAAAATACTCCGAGTCTCAAATCAATTATCGCCGAGCAATCCTAATTGATGAGTCTCAATTGATCCGCCCAATACACCAAGTGTACAAGTGTGATAAAATAATTAAGATAAATTATTTTCTCTCTCACACAACGACTATACCAATGGATTAGTTCGTGTCCATCTAGGCCGTGAGCAACTGTTCGATTAAATACGAGTAACCGATAGTATGATCTTCTGTGCGCCCATGCAGCACCATACTAACTACAACGTATAAAATCCAGAACCATGATTTGCATATAATTAAATGCAAATAATTGTTTATTAATTAAATAGATTAAATGCTATGATCGGGAGTTTACCGTTACTTAAATCTAGACATTAAGTACACAACTCCAACAATATTTAATTATAAATAATTAAACGCCAATAATTGTTTATTTAATTAAATAGATTAATGGCAATGGATCGGGAGTTAATATCACTTAAATCTAGACATTAAGTATACAACTCCAACAATCTCCCACTTATACTAAGGTCTAGTCATTTCTTCCAAACTCCCGACTCCCATACTCTTCACGTGCTTAATATGCACTTCCAAGAAGTGCCTTGTGACAGAGCAATCTAGATTGTCGTTCTGAAGTTATCTTGGTGACTACAGCGTCGTCTCCCCTGACGATGACTCGTATCAGGTGGTACTTGCTCTATGTGTTATCTTACACTTATGGACTTGTGATTTCTTACCATTTGCCATTGCACCGCTATCTACATAGCCTTTGACAAACTAAGAATCACATCTAAGTCCCAGAGATTATCCCGGAGCTATACCAAAACTTCCGCTGCCTCTGAGGCCGCTATTTGGTTACCCATGGCAGAGTCTGAAAAGCATCGTGCTTATCACTCTTCCATGTTAAAACTCCTTCTCCTTCAATAGTGAAACACATAGCCTGATATCGACTTACACCGGTCCTCATTTGATTAGAAATCCAAGAGAGTGTAATCCAAAGGAAATGCTCGTCCGCTTCGTAATCCAGAACATAGTTTCCAGTACTTCGAAAGTACTCAAAATGTTCATTACAGCAGTCGAGTATTCCTTTCCAGGATTACCTTGATATCCTCCCACTATACTAGCCGCATAGCAGATATCAGGTTCTCGTTTTCAACATCGCATTTATCAAGCTTTCCACACTTGAAGTGTAGGAAACCGCTTTCATTGCTTCTATCTCCTTTTGTGTTTCAAAACACATATCCTTAGATAGATGCATTCCGTATCTGAAAAGTAACGAACCTTTCTCGGAATCTTGCATATTAAAACGAACCATAATCATATATATGTAAGATGTCCAGGAGAAGTACAATGTTCTTTCCTAGAGATCCAAGATCTCAAGAACATGTCCAACTTCTTCCTTTATCTTTCATATTGATTTATCTAGACAACCATCATTTTATGTCTTGACAACATCTTTACATTGTTACCAATGATAAGAATGTTCTCTACATAAAACCCGAGAAACACCACCTTGTTCCATCACGTTTCCAATACACACGATTCGTCTATGCTTTGATGAATCCATAAAATGGACTATCTCATCAATTTGCAAGTACCACGAACTCAATGCTTTGTTCCAATCCATAAATGGATCAACTAAGCTTGTACTCTAAATGATCTTGCCTCTTAGCAATAATCCTTATTGCTTTCCAAGAGAGCACATTTAGATCTAGTACTGACTTTGTGTAGATCCAGGGATCGATTTCATGTATACTAGGTCCAGAGTCCGAAGACTCACCTAGTCTTATGAATATCTCTGGTTGACCCACAACCTCCCACTACAACGGCATTCCGGTGTATAAACAGTAATAACAGTAGGTGCAGTTAGTGGTGTACCGCTACTCGGTTCGGCTGATTCTCAGTCTTCTTCGTTGTCTCTCATTTCAAAGTATCATGTCACTTTGGGCTTGTGGTTCATCCTATAGTCTTTCTCTAAGAACCGGGCGTTAGAACTTATAACGTCCTTCTGGTTCATAGTATTATTGAACAGACATCTTTTGTTCTTCTAGGATATTCTACAACCGCATTTGAATGCGCCGTTGTTTCCAGACATATCCATAGAACACAGGTAGTTCCGTATAACTCATCTTTTACTATCTCTATAAGAGTTCCATTTATTATTATCGACACACCATTTCTACACAACAATGTATGGTGTAGTTATTTGGGATCAAATCCCAATCTCTGATCAGTATGCCATGCATTCTTCAGACAGGTACTTGCCTCCGCGATCAAATCGCAGGCTACAAATGGATATACCTTGATGGTTATCCACAATAGCTTTGTGTCCATTTACTTTTCAAAACACTTGCTTTTGTGGCACATCAGGTATTCTAATCCATTTTTCGAGTAATCATAAAATGAAGTACTCGTACCTTATTGTCTGAGTAGACATAGGTCTGCATACATCATAGTCAATCAATTCTTATACTTGTCCGGATCTTATATCTTATATCCATAAAGGATTGCTTAGTCATTTTATCTTCCAAATTAGATTCATAGGTCGGAAGGTCCATTCCTTCAACTTAATTGATCAAATATCAATTTTCGACCTTTGAACTTCTTATTTGAATAAACATGACTTAGCATAAGAATCCACAAGTATAATCGATTTAATAAAGAAATCTCTTATTAGTAAAACGAGTTTCATACTACGGTTCGTTGCACCGTGGTGGACTCAGGATTCATCATTTATATATTGCTAGCTAATGTACCAGAATAGATAATATCTTTATTTCTTCTTATAACTATCAAATGATTAAAAGAAATAAAATATCTATTCATTAGAAATCCAGAACAAAGTTCTTTCTAAATGAAACGTACATAAAAGCAATAACTCAAAATGAAATCTTATAAATGTCCTCCACTGCAACTGCTGCCTCCTCTACAGCATTGCCCATGTAGACTACGATTTCTTCTTTTCCAAGTCGTCGGGTTTCCTGGAACCCTTGCATTTAAAATGCACATACCGTCAGTGGTTTCATATCTACACACCAAGTTCCGGTAGATAATACCACTGACTATGTTTTACGACTAAAGAAAATTTCGTACTTTCTTTGAGAGGATAATCAGACTTCCAGTACCCAAACTGTTTGCATCGAGAACTCTTGCCTCATGGCTTTCTCGTCCCATCTCGTGGTCTATGTAACTTATGACCACTGGGTTTCTTTGCTTGCTTTTCCTTACCCCCGATTTTTCCCTTAGGTTCAAAACCTTTGGCATTGGCTACAAGAGCTTGCGATTTCCGTCTCAACTCGTCTAAAAGGTCCATCATTTCAAAAATGTGTTTAAGCGTTTCCATGAATCGAATGGCCTTTATGATTATCCTCATCGCCTCTTGTCTAGCCGCCTATGTCATGTCTAAACACCAACTTGAGTTTAAACATGATATCATAATCAGTGGTCATTGCATAAGCATTTTCCCACCTTTTAAAATCAGTCCTTTCCTCATTAGTTGAGACATTAATAGTCACGGGAGGACAAAGCTCACTGAGTACAAACTTGTACTCTTTAACAGTTTGGGCAATGTCTAGATCTCTATTCCAATCAATACATTCATGGACTAGTGAGTTTAAAATCCTTACGTATCATAGAAAGTGGGTTCAAAGCCATTTCCTAATCTATGAGCACATATAACAACAAACAATCGATTTAATCTCCGATATTATCTCCCTCAAATAATATCATTAAACCACTAATCACATCTAAAATCCCATCAGATATGGTAAGCCACGATAGTGTGGACGTTTACCTACCCAAATGATTTAGCAATTAGATTTGCTTCGGTCGTACATCATCATTAGCGTTACTTCGATGGGAAGAATACTAAGAAGCGTACCTAAGTGTAAACCATTACTCAGTATCTAAGAAGATTGTTTGGGATACGCATATTCACCGCAAGCCACGATAGTGTGGACGTTTACGTTAACATACGCTCCTTCACTCCCTTCTATAACTGTCTACATCAATCGTTCCAAAATCCCATTCAATGTAGCAAGCCACGATAGTGTGGACGTTTACTACACCAAAAGATTTTTACAATTGACTCCCAATTACTTGAATCATTCAATCTTGTAAATCAAGACGCGGAGAATCATAAGTGAAACTCGAAGTTTCTAACCAGTGATTCACCATGCAAACAACCCTATCTCTCATAAATGAGGAAGCCGAGCAGACAATCGATCTAGTCATAAAATGACACGAAAGTCTCTAATTTGTGTCCTCGACATGACCAAGTGGCTTTGGCTCCATTCCACTCCCCGGGGTGAGAATGAGTCGACTTGAAATCAATTTTGGAAAGACAAATTAGGCATTGTTTGATAAACTTAATCAATGTTTCTCGTAAGAGGAATTACAAGAATTCTCCTCCAATGGCTTATCTATACGAACTTCAAAAGTCCATAAAAGTCACCAAGAGAACAGCAATGGAGACCATGGCATTGTTTCCAATCCCTCTCCCACTTAGCTTTTTATAACAAAGGGATACGCTATCTAATGCATAATTAAATACACATAAGCATGCACACATGAATTAAAGCACATAGAATATTATCACATAATCAAAATAATACTAGAATATTATTTTCCGACTATTATGGCTTTATTCCATCCCCGTACGCATCTTTTAGTCTTCAGTCTTCGTTCTTGAATGCTCCATGTGATGGGAATATTAATTCCAATATTTAAATCTATTTATTTTTAATAAATCCAAAAGTTACTTAATTCGAGAATTAAGTCAATCGAATAAATCAAAATAAAATTAAATATTATTAATATTTTTATTATTTTTATTTTCCTTTTCTAATTCCATTAAATCTCTAGAATTCTATCCAAGACCCACTTGGAATATTCCAGAAGATTTCCATAATGAAATAAGGAAATAAAATAATTTAGGACTCCTTGTCTTTTCAAATTAATTCATTTCCTAATCCATTAAAAATTTCATAAAGGAATAATTAAATAAAGAAAAAATAATTTAGGACTCTTAAAACTTTCCAAATTAATTATTTTCCTAATCCATTAAAAATTCCATAAAGGAATAATTAAATAGGAAAAATAAATAAATTATAAATTTATTTCTTTTCCTATTCCATGAAAATTCCCAAGAATAGGAATAATCAATAAGGAAAAATAAATTTATTCTAAATTTATTCTTTTCCTATTCCATGAGAATTCCCAAAAATAGGAATACTCAAAATAGGAAAACCGAATAATTTAGGAAAGTTGGATCTTGGCGGGAGAGCACGAGATCACGAGGACCCCGCGCCCCCACCACCATCGCCGGCCGAGAGGAGAGCCACCGCTGCCCCTAGCCTACGCGCCACCACCACCGGTGGCCGGCGTGGCCGAGAGGTTCGAGGGCAGCCCCCTCTTCCTCGATCGATCCATCCCTTGGGGTTGATCATGGGGTTGATCGATCCTCGGAATCCTCCCTCTCTTCGTCTCCTCCGTCACACTTTTCAGGTCGTCGTTTCGTCCTCGATCCAACGTAAAATAAATTACAAATTTATTACTACGCTATCCGGCATCGATTCTCTACATGAAAACGATCTCAAACAATTTCCGGAAAAAAAATAAGAACAAGCATTCACCACACAAGAACGAATCTCGACATCACCGAGAGTTTAATAATCAAGAGCAATATTATGGACATTAATTAACATAATTAAATCTAGCCATAATAATCGGAAACCCTGCAAGGTAGAAGAATTTATCGAAAAATACCATGAACTAAAACCAACGCTCTGATACCAATTGTTGGAAATCGATATCCCGGAATTAATAAATTTAAATAAATAGATTATCTAATTAATTCCGACCGAAATCCTTTGGACATCGAATATCCGGGGTTGTCAAATTGCGGAACGACAACTCCAATCGAAATCCCGGTCGCCGGAAACCCGCCACGAACCACCACGGGGATAGCCCAACCAAACAAACCCTAACCGCTGACGAACCCGGGCTGTTCAGTCGAGCCCCTGCGTGGGGCTCGCGGCTGTCCTTGGCAGCCGCCTAGGGCTGCCCTTGGCAGCCCCCTTGGCACGCCCCAGCTGCCCCACGGTGATCGCACGCCCAGCCACAGCGAACCGTGGCTAGCGATCACCGCCAGCCGCCGCCGCGCGAGCGGGAGTCCCGTGCGTGCGTACGGAGTCCCGTGCGTGCGTACGGGGCTGCTCGCAGCAGCCCGCTGATCGTGCACGGGGAGGGCTCGGACAGCCCGCGAATCCGCTACGGGAAAAACCGTAGCTCGCGGCCGAGCCCGTGCGATCGAGCCCTCGGCGTCCAGCCGAGGCTCACGCCTCCTCGACCCATCCCGTCGAGCCGTTGAGCCGCCGGCGGTCCGGTGATCTTCGATCACCACCGCCCGGTTCAACCTCGTCATGGGTCGTTCCTCGGATCTTGGTTCAAGGTATTTTTACGATAATTAAACGATTAAATCATAAAGAGGGTTTTACGATTTACCTCGTTCTCGTTGTTCGGAAAAACGAAGAACTCAATTTGAAGACCTTGAGATCTTCCCACGTATTCCTTGCACTAGCTCGAATGTCGTGTGGGCGACGATCTTCCGAACTCCATGGATCTCCCTCTCTACTTTCTCACTCTAGAATTGTGATCTTCAAGTTATGAGAATAGAGAAGACCATGTAGTGCTTTTATAGGCTACGTAGGGGATCTTAAGGAGGTGGAATATTGGGCTTTCAATATTAATGATTAAATTGAGCCCAAGCGCAAATCTATTAATCCCATTAATATTAATTAATTTATTTTCCACTATATAAATTAATTGCACTCCCAATATTAAACCATATTATATCAAATAATATTTCTCCGGTAGTATTATTTATTTCGTGCGTTTAAGATAGAAATGTCCATGAATAAAATTAATTTATTGCTAATTAATTTATTCATCTCTTGTAACCGAGACTAGTACCATTCATCCTTAATTATTATGCGGAACAAATCCACCTGCAGGGTTTACATAATAATTCCTTATGAACTCATCTCAGGGACATTATCAACCCTTATCGGGACACACTTTCCCGTCAAGTATTCACAGCATGTCATATATAAAATATAGCGACCCAACTTAACCGGTAATTGACCCAATAATTAAACCGGTCAATTCCTTTGGAAAATCAAAGTCACTTATATTAAATATACACACCCGCAATAGTATCGGGGATTAAGAATAAAATACACTGAGATTTAAATCGATTATCCAAGGCAATCCTAATCGATAAATCTCAAACGATCCGCCCAATACACCAAGTGTACAAGTATGATAAAATAATTAGGACAAATTATTTTCTCTCTCATACAACGACTATACCGATGGATTGGTCCGTGTCCATCTAGGTCGTGAGCAACTGTTCGATTATATACGAGTAACCGATAGTATGATCTTCCGTGTGATGTCGCACACCATACTAACTACAACGTATATAATCTAGGACTATAATTTGCATATATTTAATTATAAATAATTAAACGCAAATAATTGTTTATTTAATTAAATAGATTAATGGCAATGGATCGGGAGTTAATATCACTTAAATCTAGACATTAAGTATACAACTCCAACAGGGAAAAATGGAGTCCCTCCCCTACGGGCTCGCCGTAGGGGTACAATGTATAGGGTCCCCTATGGGCATCAGACGTAGGGGACATGTGGGGTTCGTCCCTACGGCAACAACCGTAGGGAAATTCTGTTTTTTTTTTTTTTTTTTTTTGCAAGAAAAATCTTGTATTTTAATCCCCAAACATGCACTCAAAACTCAATACAAATCCTTTCTCAAGTTCAAACGCATTCATACAACACAAAATAATAACACGAAATCAAGTTTAAGTATCCAAAATCTTACAAAATCATCTCAAATTATCCCAAAACTATCTAGAACTAAGTTCAACAATACAAGTAATAAAGTAAATCATGGAGGTGGTGGGGGAGGTTGTGGTCGACCAAGCATCTCAGCCCGTAGACGAGCCTCCATCGCTAAGAACGTCGCCTGAAAGCTATTCTCCAAGGCAGCCGTCTTTTGCTCCTGCTCCTCCAGCCGAATGCAATCAGCTTCGCGTTCCTGCTCCGCTCGAATGCGATCAGCATCACGTTCCTCAGCATGACGAGTCTCGAGCTCTGCCTGCTTCTTCTCGAAGTCCTCTCTCAGGCTCTGTCGGATGCGCTCCTCGGTCTCTAAAGAAGACGGGTCGGCCAAAGAGGCACTGAATATGAAGAAGACGAGCTGCTGAAGATCTTACCTAAGGTGCCCGTTATGAAGATCCTATTCTTCTTCTTCGGGACGAGGCTCAGGTAGACCTCGTCCACATCGGGCTCCTCCTGCGTGGAGGCTCGACGCTCCTCAAGAACCTCCTCTACCGAAGTCTAAAACAAGAATTAAAAATCTGTAATTAGTCAAGAATAATTTAAGTAAATAAGTTAGATAAAGTTAAATGGTTAAAGTTATAAACTTACAATGATCTTCTGTGCTCGCTGAGATGTCGGGGTCTCGTCCTTCTTCATGTGCAGACGTTTTGCAACGTCCAAAGCCGTCGCAGGTCGACCTAACTCCTCAGCCTTCAAAATATGAAAACATATATAATTAAGTACATATATAATTTAAAATATGAAAACATATATAATTTAAAAATCTTACAATGTCCAGGGCATATGTGACGCCCGATCGAGATCCTCCAGCGGCCTTTGAAATGTCGGTGCCCGGCCCATCGGGCTCACTCATCCAGTTCTTCGTACAACGCTCAGACTTTTCTTTATACTCGGCTGAGTCGAAAACCACCAACCAGTTCTTCCAAACTTCAACGGGCACACATTTCGGCTTCACCCTATCTTCCCTCCACTTCTGACGCCACTCGCTAATGCGGCTGTTGTACCTCCTCATTAACACTACTCTAAACTGTTTATAGATCTCAGCATCACTGTACCTGCTCCTATCCCAACAGAAGCGACGCTTCAAAACAGACAAAATAAATACAGTTAGTAAAATCAAATATATATATATATATATATATATATATATATATATATATATATATATATATATATATATATATATATATATATATATATATATGTGTGTGTGTGTGTGTGTAAAATAATAAAGTATCAATACACGTACCTGAAACTCGGTCCAATAAATCTCCTGATGAATCTTAGGACCTTAGCAAGAGTGTATCCATCAGGGTGGATACGAGCCTCAATAATCTCTCGGACCTCAGATGCAACGTTCGCTTTATTGCGAGTAACGAAACTACATTAAAAAGACATGATTAACAAAATACAAAATAAATAGTTACTAACATTCAAATAAAATTATACTTACGTGTTTGCCTCTGGAAAAATCTCGGTACGAGGGGGAGCAGCTGAAGAGGATGCTTCTGCACTCGGAGGAGTAGCAGCAGGAGTAAGATCAGTAGTGGGAGTCACTGGAACACTCCCAAAAGAAGGAGTCGCAGGAACACTCACAGAAGAAGGAGAATGCATCAGGGCGTCATTGCCATCATGGTCTCTCAGTCCACCACCTAGGGCACCTCCACCACCTCCACCACCTCCACCTCTGCGTTTACCTCGACCCACCATCTGTTGATATAATAACAACAATAATATTAAGTGAAATACCTACTTAACAACAATATTACACATCATTCCAATATTACCTGAGGATGACACTATTTTATCATCATCCTCATCAAACGATCCTAGAGCATCACTATCATCATTTATTTCATCAGCATCATCTAGCATTTCAGTGTCTTCTTGATTGATATTTGAATTTGTTAATAAAAGCAACGCATCGTCTGCTTGTACCGGGACGTGATATTCAATTATTTCCTCTTGAAAAGAGTCTGATAAATGTTCAATATATTCTATAGAAGCCCTCGGTTTTATCTTATATGTTGTCCACCAATCTTTATTCTCTCTACGAGTACTCGGGTAAGCTGAGTAATAAATTTGTGTGGCTTGTGATGCCAGAACGAATGGCTCGTAGCCTCTGAAACGTCGATTGTGATTGATATCGACCAGCCTGTATCGACGATCTAGTCTCGTGTCTGCTGGTGTAGGGTCAAACCATTCACATTTGAACATCATGACTTGATTTTGAAGCATTCCCGTGTAGTCGAGATATAAAACTTCGTTTAGAAGTCCATAGTAGTCACCATTTTCAGATGAGTAGCTACTTCCTCGAATACAGACACCCATATTAGACGACTTTCTTTTAGACCCGTATTCAACAGTGTGAAACTTATATCCATTTACTTTGCAGCCGGGATATACTATCACGAAAGGAGATGGTCCTATTGCTAAATTTCGGATTTCTTCGTTCACAACATTGTTTGACGGGTCTTTAGCCTACACATTTGAACAAGGAACAATTTAACTAGTAATTGAAGTTCATTCTTTGAAAATGTAATAAGTTACAAACTCGCCTATTTTCGATACCAACTGGCAAATTCTTTGTCTAGCCTTTCATTGAGCCTCGCATCTGAGATTCTCGGGTCATGTTGCTTCACCATCTCTGTGTATATACTTTTACACACATAGACATAGTAAAGATTAATAAGTTATTAGTGAAAGAGCATATTGATTAATACTTCAGGTGCGATTAGTAGTTTGAAACTTAATTCACACACTCTTCGACATCAGGGCTATTCAACAGCACATCGATTGTAGCTGCATTAAGCTATTTCGTGTCTAGAAACCTTTTTCTTGCTCTCCCAAACAGTTCTCCCCGATGTATGAAACATGAAAGTCGATCACCATGAACATGTTCTCCTTCAATGTCATTATTTGTTTCATTTCTGCCCAAACTGTTAATTCTGGTAGGCATGTGATCTTCAAAATAAAATGACATGAAGGTAACAGTCTCTTCAACCAGATAAGCATTCTCGATCGAACCCTCTACTCTAGCCTTGTTTATTACATTGTTTTTCAATTTTCGAAGGTACCTCTCGAATGGATACATCCATCTGTATTGGACTGGGCCACCAATTTTGGCTTCGTGTGGCAGGTGAACAGGTAAATGCTCCATTGAATCGAAAAAGCTCGGGGGAAAGATCCTTTACAAATTGCACAATATTATCGGTATTTCGCGCTCCAATCTGATCATATCATGAGTGCCTACCGACCTAGAGCATGTTGGAGTTGTGTACTTAATGTCTAGATTTAAGTATCTGTAAACTCCCGGTCATAGCATTTAACCTATTTAATTAATAAACAATTATTTGCATTTAATTATTATTAATTAATTATGCAAAATATAGTCCTGGATTTTATACGTTGTAGTTAGTATGGTGTGCATGGGCGCACAGAAGATCATACTATCGGTTACTCGTATTTAATCGAACAGTTGCTCACGACCTAGATGGACATGGACCAATCCATCGGTATAGTCGTTGTGTGAGAGAGAAAATAATTTATCTTAATTATTTTATCACACTTGTACACTTGGTGTATTGGGCGGATCGCTTGAGATTTATTGATTAGGATTGCCTTGGATAATCAATTTAAATCTCAGAGTATTTTATTCTTAATCCCCGATACTATTGCGGGTGTATATATTTAATATTAGAGACTTTGATTTTCCAAAGGAATTAACCGATTTAATTATTGGGTTAATTACCGGTTAAGTTGGGTCGCTATATTTTATATATGACATGCCGTGAATACTTGACGGGAAAGTGTATCCCGTAAGGGTTGATAATATCCCCGAGATGAGTTCATAAGGAATTATTGTGTAAACCTCATGAGTGGATTTGTTCCGCACAATAATTAAGGTTGAATGGTACTAGTCTCGGATACAAGAGATGAATATAATTTATTGAGCAATAAATAAATTTATTCATGGATATTTAAATCTTAAATACACGGAATAAATAATACTACCGGAGAAATATTATTTGATATAATATGGTTTAATATTGGGAGTGCAATTAATTTATATAGTGGAAAATAAATTAATTAATATTGATAAGGATTAATGGACTTGAGCATTGGGCTCAATTTAATCTTCAATATTAGAAGCCCAATATTCCACCTCCTTATGATCCCCTACGTAGCCTATAAAAACACTACATGGCCTTCATAAATCATAAGACAAGAATATCAATAGTTGATAGTTCTAGAGAGTTGAAGGAGATCCATAGGAGTTCGATAGATCGTCGCCCACACGACGTTCGAACGAGGTGCAAGGAATACGTAGGAAGATCGCAAGGTCATCAACGTTTAATTCGTTTCTCCGTACAACGAATCGAGGTAATATAATCATAAACCCGTCTATGATTATTTGTTCATAATAATTGTGATATATACATGAACAAGACGATTCGGGAAAACATCGATACCTAGATAAGGGGATCGTTGGATCCCCGTGGGGATCGAACGAGGGGCGGTCGAACCCTAGGGTTTCGACCGCCGGTACCGCGCGACGAAAGGGGAGCCCCGGCTGGACGCCGGGGCACGCGATCGACTTCGGTCGATCGCCGGGATGCCGCGGGCTGGTGCCGCGGCGGATCCCAGCCGCCCCTTCGACGGCGGCGTGCGCACGGGGAGCCCCGGCTGAAGCCGGGGCGGGCGATCGAGCTAGGCTCGATCGCGAGGGCAGCCGAGGGCTGGAGCCTCGGCTGGGCGCCCTCCTCCTCGTGGTGGTGGTGGCGGTGAGTCGCCGGACTCACCGCCGGCGGGTGCTGGTCCGACAGCCCCGCGGGGATGCACCCCGCATCCCCAGCGATCGACATGCACGGCGATCGCGAACCCCAGCCGCGATGGGGTTCGGCTAGGGTTTAGCCGCGGGTTCATCCCGCGGCGATGCTCTTGTCGAGCTCCGCTTCGCGTGTGGTTCGCGATCGGTTTCCGGCGACAGGGTTTCGGTCGGGTTATCGATTCCGCTTATTTTTTGATAGCCCGGGACATCGAATCCCAGCAATTGGTATCAGAGCGTTTGGTTTCGTGTTCATGTATATGTTCGATTATTGTTCTACCTTGCAGGGATTTCCGGCTATCATGGTTGGATTTAATTATTGTGTTAATTAATTATCATGATTATTCGTTTTGTGTGGTTGAATGTTTGTAATAGTGAAAATTCGGGGGTTGACCGAATTTAGGATTTATTATTACGTTCTATGTTTTCCGGAAAATGTATAGGGTCGATTTCATGTATAGAATCGATACCGGAATTGTAAATTTAATTCTTGTAATTTATTTACGTTGGATCGATGCCGAGACGACCGCCGGAGAACTCATGTGACGAAGGAGAAGTCGAGAGGGAGGACTAGGGATCGATTGGATCGATCCCATGATGATGATGATCGAAGGGGGCGAGAGGGGGCTGTCCGCGGGGATCCTCGGCCACGCCGGCCACCGGTGGTGGTGGCGCGTGGGCTGAGGGGATTGCGACGCTCCTTCCCGGCCGGCGATCAAGGTGGGGGGCGCGGGGTCCTCGTGATCTCGTGTTCTCCTACCAAGATACTACTTTCCTAATTAATTCGGTTTTCCTATTTGAGTTTTCCTATTTTTGGGAATTCTCATGGATTAGGAAAAGAATTAATTGAAATTTATTTTATTTCCTTATTCTATTATAGAAGTCTTCTAGAGTATTCCGAGTTCTACTTGGAATAGGATCCTAGAGATTTAATAGAATTGGAAAGGAATAAAAATTAATTTAGGATTGATTTATTTCCTAATTGATTATTCCTATTTTATGGGAATTTTCATAGTAATGGAAATTAATTAATCTTGGAAAGTAGAAGAGTCCTAATTTATTTTATTTCCTTATTCTATTATAGAAGTCTTCTAGAATATTCCAAGTTTTACTTGGATAGATTATTCTAGAGATTTAATAGAATTAGATAGGAAAATAAATAAATAAAAATATTAATAATATTTAATTTTATTTTTTGATTTATTCGATTGACTTAATTTTCGAATTAAGTATCTTTTGGATTTATTAAAAATAAATAGATTTAAATATTGGGATTAATATTCTCGTCACATGGAGCATTCAAGAACGAAGACTGAAGACTAGAAGATGCATATGAAGATGGAATAAAGCCATGATAGTCGGGAAAATAATTTTCTAGCATTATTTGACTATGTGATATGTGCTTTATTAGTTGTATGCATGCTTATGTGTTTAATTATGCATTAGATAGCGTATCCCTTTATTATAAAAAGCTAAGTGGGAGAGGGGATGGAAACATTCCCGTGGTCTCCATTACTGTTCTCTTGGTGACATTTATGAGCTTTCGAAGTTCATATAGATATGTCATTGGAGGAGAATTCTTGTAATTCCTTTTACAAGAAACATTGATCAAGTTTATCAAACAATGCCTAATTTGTCTTTCTGAAACTGACTTCAAGTCGACTCATTCTCACCCCGGGGAGTGGAATGGAGTCAAAGCCACTTGGTCATGTGGATGACACAAATTAGAGATTTTCGTACCATTCTTTGATAGATGGATCGATTGTCTGCTCGGCTCCCTCATTTATGAGAGATAGGGTCGTTCGCATGGTGAATCACTGGTTAGAAACTTCGAGTTTCACTTATGATTCTCTGCGTCTTGATCTACGAGAATCGAGTGGATCTTGTAACTGGGAGTCAATTATAAAAGTCTCTTAGTGTAGTAAACGTCCACACCACGTGGCTTGCTATACTGACGGATTTTGTATTAATTGATGTAGACAGTTGTAATTAATTGTGAAGAGTTGTGAAATTATCGTAAACGTCCACACCACGTGGCTTGCGGTGATGTAGCAATTCCAAACGATGTACTTTGGTGCTGAGTAATGGTTTACACTTAGATACGCATTATAGTATTCTTCCCCACGAAGTCACGCTATAATCGATGTATGACCAAAGAAAATCTAATTGCTAAATCATTTAGGTGGGTAAACGTCCACACCACGTGGCTTGCCTTACCTGATGGGATTTTAGATGTAATTAGTAATTTAATGATATTATTCAAGGGAGATAATATCGGACATTAAATTAATTGTTTGTTTAAATGTGCTTATAGGTTTAGAGAATAGCTATGAACCCACTTTCTGTGATACTCAAGGAGCATAAGCTCACTGGTCCCAATTACATTGATTGGAAGAGAAATTTAGACATTGTCCTGACTTCTGAGGAGTACAAGTTTGTACTCCATGAAGTGTGCCCTGCCGAGCCCACGGCTGCCTCAACTGATGAGGAAAAACTGGCATATCGGAAGTGGAAAAAGGCTGATGAAATGGCTAGGTGTTATATTTTGGCTTCCATGTCAAATGTACTCCAAACCCAACATGAGCCGATGGACACTGCCTATGATATGATGTTTAACCTCAAGGAGATGTTTGGGGAGCAAGATCGTGCGGCTAGGCAAGAAGCCATGAGAGTCCTCATGTCGACTACTCAGTCTGAAGGAACGCCCGTTGGGGAGCACGTTCTTAAGATGATGAGTTTGTTGAATGAACTTGAGGTCCTAGGAGCTTCTATTGATGCTGAGACGCAAGTCGACATCATACTCCAGTCTCTGACCCCTAGTTTTGAGCAGTTTCGTATGAGCTATAATATGGGTAAACTATCTTATACTCTTGCGCAACTCCTGACTGAACTAAAGGCGGCAGAGGGGATCTACAAGAAGGGCAAGTCTCAAGCGCTTGTAGCTACCAAGTCCAAGGGCTCGAAGCCTGTTGGAGGTAGGGGCAAGAAAAGGAAGCAAGCCTGGAAACCCAGTGGTGCCAAGAGGCATGGACCACGAGTGGGGGCTGCAAAGCCAAGAGGCAAGTGCTTCCGATGCAACAAGTCTGGACACTGGAAGTCTGAATGTCCTCTCAAAGGTACGAATTTTTCTTTAGTCGTAAAAACATAGTCAGCGGTATTATCTACCAGAATTCTGGTGTGTAGATATGGAACCACTGACGGTATGTGCATTCTTGAATGCAGGGGTTCCAGAAAACCCGGCGACTTAGAGAAGAAGAGTTCGAGTCTACATGGGCGAAGCTGTTGGGGTAGCAGCGGTTGCAGTGGAAGACATTTATCTGCTTTCAGTAGTTTTAGGATTTCATTTCAAGTTTATTGCATTATGTACCCCTTTATTTTAGAAAGAACTTCTGTTCTGGATTTATATTATTTATGAATGGATATTTTATTTCTTTAATCATTTCATGATTTGGATAAGAAATAATGGTGTTATCTATTCTGGTACATTAGATAGCAATATGTGAATGATGAATCCTTGGTCTACCACGATGCAACAATCCGTTATGTATAACTTGTTTTACTTATTAGATGTATTTCTTTATTAATCATTATACTTGTGAATTCTTATACGTAGTAGTATTTATTCAAATAAAGATTCAAAAGGTCGAAATTGATTTAATCAATTATAGTTGAGGGAATGGACCTTCCGACCTAAGAATTGAATTTGGAAGATAATACAACTAAGCATACCTTTCGGTAAAGGATAGAATTCGGACAAGTATTAAGAATGATCAATGATATGTGTAAGGTGCGAGTAGTTCCTTTTAAGAATACTCGAAGATGGATTGGAATGCTTGATGTGCCATAAAAGCGAAGTGTTTTTAGTCACAAAGCAATTATGGGGAACCTTCAAAGTATATCCATTGGAAGCTTGCGACTTAGTCGTGGAGGCTACCACATAACACAATCAAAGATTGAGATTAAGTCTCAAATGACTACACCATACACTTACGTGTAGAGATGGTGAGTCAGTAAGAAATAGAATTCTAATAGTAAAAAGACAAGTTGTTTGGAACTACCTATGTTCTATGGATATTCCTGGAGACAACGGCATATTCAATATGGTTGTAGGATATCCTAGATGAACAAAGTATTGTGTGTTCTATAGTACTATGAACCAGAAGGACGTGTAACGCCCGGTTCTTAGAAGAAGACTATTAGAAGAACCACAAAGCCCGAACTGACGCAGTACCTTGGAATGAGAAAAAGGACAAAGACTAGGAACCAGCCAAACCGAGTAGAGGTACACCACATACTGCACCTACTGTTATTACTGTTATACACCGGGACGCCATTGCAGTGGGAGGTTGTTAAGACAACCGGAGATGTTCATAAGACTAGAAGAGTTTTAACTCTGGATCTGGTAAAGATGAAATCGATCCCTAGCTCTGCACAAAGACAGTACTAGATCTAAATGTGCCTGCTTAGAAAACAATAAGGATTATTGTTAAGAGGCAAGATCATTTAGAGTACAAGCTTGGTAAATCCATTATGGATTGAAACAAAGCTACGAGTCGTGGAAATTGCGAATTGATGGGATAATCCATTTGATGGATTCATCAAATGGCATAGACGAAAGGTGTATTGGAGACGTAATGGAAACAAGGTGGTGTTTCTCGGAGATTTTATGTAGATAACATTTTATCATTGGCAACAATGTAAAGATGTTGTCAGACATAGAATAATGGTTGTCTAAATAAATCGAGATATAAGATTGAGTAGAAGTTTGAGCATGTTCTTAAGATCGTTCGTTCTAACGATAAGAACATTGTACTTCTCCTAGATATCTTATATGATTATGGTTTGTTTTAAACATGCATACTTCTGAGAAAGGTTATTGCCTTTCAGAGACAGAATATACATCTATCTAAAGGATATGTGTTTCGAACACATGAAGGAGATAGATGAAGACAAAGAGTTTCCTACACTTTATGTGTGGAAATCCTTATAGATGTAATGTTGTAAAACTAGAACCTAATATCAACTATGCGGTTTGCGTAGTGGGAGGATATCAAAGTAATCTGGATAAGGGATGTTCGAATGCTGTAAGAGTACTTTCATAGTACTGGCTTACGGAGCAAGACGAAATTTTCTTAGATTACAGTTTCTCAGATCCAAAAATCAAAGAAGAACCAGTGTAAGTCGATATTAGGCTATGTGTTCACTTTTAGAAAGAGGTGGAACCATGAAATGAAAGAGTGATAAGCAGGACGCTTCTCAGACTCTCTCATAACCGAATAGCAGCCTCAGAGGCAGCGGAAGTTTTGGTTAGGTTCCGGTATGACCTCTGGACTTGGATATGACTCTTGGTTTACCAAAGGCTATTGTATAGCGGTGCATGGTAAACTGGAAGAAGTCATAAGTTCAAAAAGGTGATGATAACACATAGAGCAAGTACCACCTGATTCGAGTCATCGTCGAGGGAGACGACGCAGTAGTCACCATGATAACTTCAGAGCGACAACCTAGATTGCTCATTCACATAATACTTCTGGGAAGTATAACTTAAGCACGTGATGAGTATGGGAGTCGGGAGTTTGGAGGAAATGACTAGACCTTAGTACAAGTGGGAGATTGTTGGAGTTGTGTACTTAATGTCTAGATTTAAGTATCGGTAAACTCCCGGTCATAGCATTTAACCTATTTAATTAATAAACAATTATTTGCATTTAATTATTATTAATTAATTATGCAAAATATAGTCCTGGATTTTATACGTTGTAGTTAGTATGGTGTGCATGGGCGCACAGAAGATCATACTATCGGTTACTCGTATTTAATCGAACAGTTGCTCACGACCTAGATGGACATGGACCAATCCATCGGTATAGTCGTTGTGTGAGAGAGAAAATAATTTATCTTAATTATTTTATCACACTTGTACACTTGGTGTATTGGGCGGATCGCTTGAGATTTATTGATTAGGATTGCCTTGGATAATCAATTTAAATCTCAGAGTATTTTATTCTTAATCCCCGATACTATTGCGGGTGTATATATTTAATATTAGAGACTTTGATTTTCCAAAGGAATTAACCGATTTAATTATTGGGTTAATTACCGGTTAAGTTGGGTCGCTATATTTTATATATGACATGCCGTGAATACTTGACGGGAAAGTGTATCCCGTAAGGGTTGATAATATCCCCGAGATGAGTTCATAAGGAATTATTGTGTAAACCTCATGAGTGGATTTGTTCCGCACAATAATTAAGGTTGAATGGTACTAGTCTCGGATACAAGAGATGAATATAATTTATTGAGCAATAAATAAATTTATTCATGGATATTTAAATCTTAAATACACGGAATAAATAATACTACCGGAGAAATATTATTTGATATAATATGGTTTAATATTGGGAGTGCAATTAATTTATATAGTGGAAAATAAATTAATTAATATTGATAAGGATTAATGGACTTGAGTATTGGGCTCAATTTAATCTTCAATATTAGAAGCCCAATATTCCACCTCCTTATGATCCCCTACGTAGCCTATAAAAGCACTACATGGCCTTCATAAATCATAAGACAAGAATATCAATAGTTGATAGTTCTAGAGAGTTGAAGGAGATCCATAGGAGTTCGATAGATCGTCGCCCACACGACGTTCGAACGAGGTGCAAGGAATACGTAGGAAGATAGCAAGGTCATCAACGTTTAATTCGTTTCTCCGTACAATGAATCGAGGTAATATAATCATAAACCCCTCTATGATTATTTGTTCATAATAATTGTGATATATACATGAACAAGACGATCCGGGAAAACATCGAGACCTAGATACGGGGATCGTTGGATCCCCATGGGGATCGAACGAGGGGCGGTCGAACCCTAGGGTTTCGACCGCCGGTACCGCGCGACGAAAGGGGAGCCCCGGCTGGACGCCGGGGCACGCGATCGACTTCGGTCGATCGCCGGGATGCCGCGGGCTGGTGCCGCGGCGGATCCCAGCCGCCCCTTCGACGGCGGCGTGCGCACGGGGAGCCCCGGCTGAAGCCGGGGCGGGCGATCGAGCTAGGCTCGATCGCGAGGGCAGCCAAGGGCTGGAGCCTCGGCTGGGCGCCCTCCTCCTCGTGGTGGTGGTGGCGGTGAGTCGCCGGACTCACCGCCGGCGGGTGCTGGTCCGACAGCCCCGCGGGGATGCACCCCGCATCCCCAGCGATCGCCATGCACGGCGATCGCGAACCCCAGCCGCGATGGGGTTCGGCTAGGGTTTAGCCGCGGGTTCATCCCGCGGCGATGCTCTTGTCGAGCCCGGCTTCGCGTGTGGTTCGCGATCGGTTTCCGGCGACAGGGTTTCGGTCGGGTTATCGATTCCGCTTATTTTTTGATAGCCCGGGACATCGAATCCCAGCAGAGCACAGTTATTTAAAGAACAAACTTAACTCCGTTAGCACCTTCCAAACTGGTTGCGGTAGCAAATCACGAAAAGCAATTGGAAACAGTTTCTGCATAAATACGTGACAATCATGACTTTTCATGCCGATCAATCTCAAACCAATCATGTCGACACATCGCCCAAGATTACTTGCATACCCATCTGGGAATTTTAGTCCCTTCAACCATTCGCACAACTGAGTTTTTGAAGCTTTATCCAAACAGTAACACGCTGCAGGATATTTTCCCAGGGTCCTTTTGTAACTCAGGTCGTCTGCAATAATCATTTAACTCCTCTCTCGATTTCGGTGTGTCTATCGTTTTCCCCTTCACATTCTGGATATTGGTCGCTGAAATGCTTCCAAGCCATTAAATCTGATGGATTATGCATAATATCGTCTTTGACAACATGTTCGGCATACCACCTCATGTCCGCAACTGTGGCATTAGAGGCGTACAAACGTTGTAACCGAGGAGTCAAAGGAAAATAATGCATTCTCTTGTACGGTGTGCTTGTCTTCTTCCGTTTGTTATTGGTCGAGTTCACTGGTTTGAATCGCGGATGATCACAAATCTTACAACTCTTGAGATCATGGTCTTCGCTTCCCCAGTATATCATACATTTATTGAGGCAAGTGTCAATTTTCTCAACCGGTAAACCCATGCCTCGAAGTAATTGCTTGCTCTTGTAAAAGTTCTCAGTTACCAAGTTACCATCGGTCAACACTTCTTTGAACAACGATGCGTATTGGTCGTAACCCTTCTCTGAGATGTGATTCTCGGACTTTATATTCATCACCCGAGCAACAAAAGACAACTTCGAATGAGTTTTACATCCTTCGTACAATGGGTCATTCGCTGCTTTCAACATATCATAAAATCTTTGAGCCTCTGGATTGGGTGGTTCCTCAAAAGTTTCAGACTGATTGAATGACGGACCAGCAGCATCACAGATCAAATCGATGTGTGGATTTGGATCGACCGGAATGTTTGATTGGCTTGGAACAAAGACCACATTCTGAACTACGCGTTCATGAAGATGGCCTTCACCGTGGAATAACCATGTGTAATAACCTGGAACAAACCCATGTTTCAGCAAATGCTGCGTGATTGTCTCAGTGTCCAATTAATTAATATTGCTACACCTCTTTGGACTACAAGGACATTTCAACTTATCACCGTCTTTCCATTCAGCATTTGTTCTTGCGAACTCAATGAATGACTCGATTCCATCAATATATTCCTTAGACAGATAACCGCCAACCCTCCGTTTGTACATCCAATTACGATCATAGTTCATTCTATAGAATTAAGACGATAATACACATTTAAGAAAGTATACTAAACAATCATACACATTTAAAAAAGTTAATGAGATTTTGACATGAATTCGACAGCACATATGCGTTGTAATTGCTTTATTGGTAAGGGTCCTATCCCATTCAAGAATGTGATATGATGTTCTTTGTTAGTTAGTGTCTCGAATGGACTTAAAAATTTTGGAAACACTTCCCTACAGTTCTCTAAGTACACGTGTTTCAATGTACCCGAGAACGTAGAGAAATAACTAACCAAATCTTAGAATAAGTCCATAATCGAAACACATATCAACTAACAAAGAACATCATAATCACATTCTCAAACTGTCCAAAAATGGGACAATTCAAGATTCAATATCGAATGGTAAGTTCGATATTAAATCTCAAACGAGTCTAAGCTTTTAATAGATAGAACATATAATACTAAAATATACATACTAAAGCATAATATCTTTTTTTTTCTTTTGCAACTTACATACTACAACATAAAAGTTAACTTAAAATTTTCTTTTCCAAAACCAAAAAACATTCAAATACTTAAATTTTACTTTTTAAATAAAAAATATAGGTCATTTAAGCATCATAACATTAAATTTTACTTTGTAAATAAAAAAAGTAGCCTCTTGAAGTTTTTACAAAAATCAGTCCACAAACGGGAATTTTAACCCTCAAGATGTAGAATTTAGTCCAAACTCTAAACACGAAAAAGTTGCGTATCGAGACATTAGTGGGGGTCACCCTACTGCACTTTTTGCAAAAAATGTAATTTTCTATCCTAAAAGGTCAAAAAACGACAACAGCCCCCTTAAACATTTTCAAGCATTTTCAAACCAACAACTCCCTCTTTAAAACTCTTCTCCTCTTTAATTCAAAATCAACGTAGACATGATATTCTCAATAATATTAATATGAAGAACAATCAAACAAAAAATTGAATTTATTTAAATATCCTAATTTTTTCAAAATAGAAAAATTAAACAAATTAAAAGATAAAAATCGAGTTCTAACCTTTAAACCTTGGAGAATTAGATGGATTGAGGTGAGTGTAGCTTACAGTCGCCGGATGTAGCTAGAATTTGACGGAAATCGACTCCTAAATCGCAGCCCTCCCCTCTTTCTCTAAAACCCTAATTTCATAATATTCGAAAATTCAAACTCAAAATCAATATAATACATGATATATATATACTACGAAAACCTCAATTACAATCATACAACTAACAATCAAACCACTAACAAACCATATTATTTTGAAATTTGAAAAATTAAACCAATAAAAGGGGGAAATTCGTGTTCTTACCTTAAAGACTTCGAGTTTTGGAAGGATTGAGTTGCTTGGACCTTGAATTCGCCGGAGCAAGGACCTCGTCGCCGAAAATCACCCGAAACCCTAACCCCCTTTCTTTTATTTTCCCAAAGAACAGAATGAAAAAGCCTCTGTCCCGTTTCTGATATTCATAAAATCCCTACGGCTGTCCCCTATGGCCCGACCCATAGGGGATAAGTAGTATAAGAAACGGCGCCGTATTGGAATCCCCTACGGGGATTACCCGTAGGGGCATCATATAACCCAAAACGGCGCCGTTTAAATTGTACCCTACTGGGGATTAGCCGTAGGGCGCCCCTACGGTGAAATAGCCGTAGGGCACCCCTACGGGGAATGTCGTAGGGGTTTTCCAATTACATGGAGGGTAGGCTTCGCGCCTCCGACCCTACGGTAGGGTCCCCGTAGGGGAACTTGGCCTACGGGCAGCCGTAGGGGACCCCGTAGGCCATTTTGGAGGGAAGTGAGGCGCGCCAAATGCGCGCGCAAAACCTTATGGCACCCCTACGGCGTTCACCCCTACGGCTAGTGGGGTAGGGGTTGCCGTAGGGGATATCACTAAAGGATTCCCCGTAGGGGATGCCGTAGGGACCCCCCTACGGGATATATGCCGTAGGGAACCCCCGTAGGGGTTCCCTGGTTTTTTTGTAGTGAAACTCTATCAATGGATCTCGTAAGAGGAATTAAAAGAATTCTCCTCCAATGACTTATCCATATAAATTTCAAAAGTATATAAGAGTCACCAAGATAACAGCAATGGAGACCATGAGATTGTTTTCAATCTCTCTTCCACTTAGCTTTTTAAAAAAACAAGGGATACGCTATCTAATGCATAAATTAAATACAAATAAACATGCATACATGAAATAAAGCAAATAAAATATTATCACATAATTAAAATAATACTAGAATATTATTTTCCGACTATTATAACTTTATCACATCCCCGTATGCGTCTTCTAGTCTTCAGTCTTCGTTCTTGAATGCTTCTTTGTGACGGGAATATTAATTCCAATATTTAAATCTATTTATTTTTAATAAATCCAAAAGATACTTAATTAAAATTAAGTCAATCGAATAAATAAAAAATTAAATTAAATATTATTAATATTTTTATTATTTTTATTTTTCTTTTCTAATTCAATCAAATCTCAAGAATCCTATTCAAGACACACTTGGAATATTTTTTAAGATTCCTAGATTGAATAAGGAAATAAAATATTTATTTTCCTAATCCATGAATATTCCCAAAAATAGGAATAATCAAATTAGGAAAACCGAACTAATTAGGAAAGTTGGATCTAGGCGGGAGAGCACGAGATCACGAGGACCCCGCGCCCCCACCACCATCGATCGAGAGCCGAAGGGGTACGCCACCGTCGCCGCCGCCCAGCCGGGGCACCACCGCCCTTGGTGGCACCGCGCGCGGCCGAGAGGCTCGATGGTCGCCCCGCCCTCTTCGATCGATCGATCCTCATGGGATCGACCATGGGGATTGGTCGATCCGGAGCCCTCCCTCTTCTCGTCTCCTCCGTCACACGTCTTATCTGGCGGTCGTTTCGTCCTCGATCCAACGTGAATTAAATTACAAGAATTTTTGCACTATCCGGTATCGATTCTAAACATGAAATCGACTTTATACATTTTCCGGAAAAACAAAACAATAATAATAAACCTAAATTTTGTCAACCCCCGTACTATTACAAGCATTCACCACACATAAAACGAATCTCGACATGTCCGAGAGTTTAATAATCAAAACAACATATCATGACATTAATAAAATTAAATCTAGCCATAATAGTCGGAAACCCTGCAAGGTATAACAATCATATCGTATATACCATGAACGAGAACCATGCTCTGATACCAATTGTTGGAAATCGATATCCCGGAGTCGCCGGTAAAAGCGGAATTGACGACTCCGACCGAAATCCCGTTTTCCGGATACACGCGAACCGCCACACGGAGCCGGGCTCAACCGAAACACCGCCGCGGGATAAACCCGCGGCTACCCCAGCTGAGCCCCCGCGAGGGGCTCGCGATCGCACGATGCGATCGTCGGGGATACATCGTGCATCCCCCGGGGCTTCTCGTAGCAACCCCCAGCGGCGAGTCCGACGACCCGCCGCCATCGCCGGAGGAGGGCCGGTCCGCCCAGCGGACCGCCGCGACACCAGCCCGCGGCTGCCCAGCGATCGACCCCACGGTCGATCGCAGGCCAGCGTCTAGCCGGGGCTCCTCCTTTGCGCGCCCGGCGATCAAACCCTAGGGTTTCGACCGCCACCCCTCGGCTCCCAGCCGAGGGTTCTCATGCGTGCGATCCCCGCCGGGGATCTCTCGGCCTCCGCGGTCTGGTGATCATCGACCACCACTACGAGGTCGATCCTCGTCCACGAGGTTCATTCCTCGGATCTTCGTTCACAATATATTCGAATTAAACATTAAAATCATCGAGGTGGTTTTCATGATTTTACCTTGTTCTCGTTGTCCGGAAAAACGAGATTTATTGAAGACCTTAGGACATTCCCACGTATTCCTTGCACTAGCTCGAACGTCGGGGTGGGCGACGATCCTTCGAACTCTATGGATCTCCTTCTCCAACTCTCTAGAATATCAAGTATGATAATCTTATGTTGTGTCTAGAATAGAGAAGACAATGTAGTGCTTTTATAGGCTACGTAGGGGACCTTAAGGAGGTGGAATATTGGGATCCCAATAGAGATAATTAAATTGAGCCCAAGCCCAAGTTTAGTAATTATTTTATTAATTATATTTAATTCCACTATATAAATATAATTGCAACTCCCAATATTAAATCATATTATATCAAATAATATTTTCCCGGAGTATTATTTTATTCCGCATGTTTAAGATAGAAATGTCCATGAATAAATTATATTTATTGCTAAGTAATTTATTCATCTCTTATCCGAGAATAGTACCACTCAACTTTAATTATTATGCGGATCAAATCCACTCATGAGGTTTACATAATAATTCCTTATTAGCTCATCTCGGGGACATTATCAACCCTTATCGGGACACGCATTCCCGTCAAGATTTCACAGCATGTCTTACATAAAATACAGTGACCCAGTTTTGCCGGTAATTGACCGAATATATTTAATTAGTCAATTCCATTGGAAAGTTAAAGTCACTAATATTAAATGCACACACCCGTAATAGTATCAGGAATTAAGAATATAATACACTGAGATATAAATCGATTATCTAAGGCAATCCTAATTGATTAATCTCAAGCGGTCCACTCAATAAATCAAGTGTACAAGTATAATAAAATAATTAAGAAAAATTGTTTTCTCTTATTATACAACGACTATACAGATGGATTGGTCCCTGTTCATCTAGGTCGTGAGTGACTGTTCGATTAATATACGAGTAACCGATAGTATGATCTTTCGTGTGACGTCGCACAACATACTAACTACAACGTATATAGTATAGGACTATAATTTTCATATATTTTATTAACATAATTAAAAGCAAATAATTGTTTATTAATTAAATAGATTAATGGCAATGGATCGGGAGTAAATATCACTTAAATCTAGAAATTAAGTATACAACTCCATAAAAAACAATTAACACCTCCTCGTTGTCGGTTGGAATCCACCCAAACTCCTGGTTGTCAACTCGCCTCCACTGATGCCTCATACTGGATTTGGTGAGTCGCTGCTTTCCATGTGCGACTCCTTCCGACCACTACTATTGACTCGCCTCCACTGTTGCCTCCACTGCCAAACTCCCCTGCCGTCTCAGACTGGAGCCGGCGAGTCGCTGCCCTCCATCCGCGACTCCTTCCGGGCAGTACTGTCTAAATCTTGAACCAGCCAATCTTCGAGGACCTCGGCTCGTGTCGATCGCCGCCATGAGCCCATCCTCTGAGAAGAAGACTGATGGAGTTGTATACTTAATGTCTAGATTTAAGTATCGTAAACTCCCGGTCATAGTATTTAATCTATTTAAATGAATAATCGTTTGCTTTTAATTATTTATAATTAAATAGAGCAAATATGGTTCTGGATCATATACGTTGTATTTAGTATGGTGTGCGTCGTCACACGGAAGATCATACTATCAGTCACTCGTATATAATCAAACAGTAGCTCACGACCTAGATGGACAAGAACTAATCCATCGGTATAGTCGTTTTATGAGAGAGAAAATAATTGGTCTTGATTATTTTATCATACTTGCACACTTGGTGTATTGACCGGATCGCTTGAGATTTATCGATTAGGATTGCCTTGGATAATCGATTTAAATCTCTGAGTATTTTATTCTTAATCCCTGATATTATTGTGGGTGTGTGCATTTAATATTAGTGACTTTGATTTTCCAAAGGAATTGATTGATTAGAATAACCGATCAATTACCGGTAAAGTTGGGTCACGGTATTTTATGTATGACATGCCGTGAATTCTTGATGGGAAAGTGTGTCCTCGAAAGGGTTGATAATATCCCCGAGATGAGTTCATAAGGAATTATTATGTAAACTCATGAGTGGATTTGTTCCGCATAATAATTAAAGTTGAATGGTACTAGTCTCGGATATAAGAGATGAATAAATTAATTAAGCAATAAATTAATTTTATTCATGGATATTTATATCTTAAACACATGGAATAATAATACTACCGGAGAGAATATTATTTGATGTATTATAGTAAATATTGGGAGTGAAATTATATTTATATAGTGGAATTAATCATATAATTAATATTAATGGATTAATAGATTTGGGCTTGGGCTCAATTAAATCATTAATATTGGAAGCCCAATATTCCACCTCCTTTAGATCCCCTACGTAGCCTATAAAAGCACTACATGGTCTTCTCTATTTCTCTTAATCTCATAACTTGAAGATCATAATTCTAGAGAGAGAAAGTAGAGAGAAGGAGATCCATAAGCTCGGAGGATCGTCGCCCACACGACGTTCAAGCTAGTGCAAGGAATACGTAGGAAGATCCGAAGGTCTTCAAATCAATCTCGTTTCTCCGCACAACGAGATCGAAGGTAAAATCAATAAACACCCTCTATGATTTTATGTGATTTATAAATCGTGATATATACATGAACGAAGATCCGGGAACGTACGATTCTGCGGATGGGAATGGACCGCGAGGTCGACATCCCCGCGGACATCGAGAACACCCTCGGCTGGGAGCCGAGGGGTGGCGATCGAACCTAGGGTTCGATCGTCGTGCGCGACATCGAAGGAGCCCCGGATGGACGCCGGGGCATGCGATCGACCGTGAGGTCGATCGCTGGGGGCTGCCGCGGGCTGGTGCCGCGGCGGGTGCCCCCTCCCTCTTCCGGTGACGGCGGTGATTCGCCGGACTCACCGCCGGGGGGCTGCCGGAGCAGCCCCACGCGATCACGACTGGCGCGCGATCGCAAGCCTCCCGGCGGGGGCTCGGCTAGGGTTAGCCGTGGGTTCACCCATTGCGACACTCCGGTCGAGCTCCGGCGTCGTACGGTGGTTCGCGTGTTTCCGGCGATGGGATTTCGGTCGGTGTTTATGTTTTCCGCAATTCCGTTAACCCCGGGATATCGATTTCCAACAATTGGTATCAGAGCGTTGGTTCTAGTTCATGTATATGTTCGATTTTGTGTTCTACCTTGCAGGGATTCCGAAATTATGGCTTGTTAATTATTTATTAATTATTGTCATAATTTTATTAAACTCTCGGACATGTCGAGATTCGTTTTGTTTGGATGAATGCTTGTAATAGTAAAAATTCGGGGGTTGACCAAATTTAGGATTTATTATTATTGTTCTATGTTTTCCGGAAAGTGTATAGGGTCGATTTCATGCATAGAATCGATACCGGAATTGTAAATAAATTTGTAATTTAATTTTACGTTGGTTCGATGTTGGAACGATCGCCGGAGAACGAGATGTGACGAAGGAGAAGATGAGAGGGAAGGACCGAGGCCGATCATCCCCATGATCGACCATGCGATCGATCGAGTGGGAGGGGGCGACGCGCCCCTCGGCTGGGGCTGCCGCCGGCGTTGGTGGTGGCTGGCCGGCTGGTGGCGGCGGCGGTGCTCCCCTCCTCTTGGTGGTCGATCGGTGGGGGTGGTGCGGGGATCCCCAACCCGTGCTACTCCTACCGAGATTTACTTTCCTAATTTAATTCGGTTTTCCTATTTTGAGTGTTCTTATTTTAGGAACTCTCATGGAATAGGAAAAGAATTAAATTGGAATTAATTTATTCCTTATTAAGTATTCTTATTTATGGGAACTCTCATGGATAAGGAAAAGAATTAATTTGGAGTTAATTTATTTCCTAATTGATTATTCCTATTTTATGGGAATTTTCATGGAGATGGAAATTAATTAATTTGGAAAGTAGAAGATTCCTAATTTATTTTATTTCCTTATTCTATTATGGAAGTCTTCTAGAATGTTCCAAGTTTGACTTGGATAGGATTCTAGAGATTTAATAGAATTAGAAAGGAAAAATAAATAAATAAAAAATATTAATAATATTTAATTTTATTTTTGATTTATTCGATTGACTTAATTTTCGAATTAAGTATCTTTTGGATTTATTAAAAATAAATAGATTTAAATATTGGAATTAATATTCTCGTCACATGGAGCATTCAAGAACGAAGACTGAAGACTAGAAGATGCGTACAAGGATGGAATAAAGCCATAATAGTCGGAAAATAATATTCTAGTATTATTTTGACTATGTGATAATATTTATGTGCTTTAATTTCATGTATGCATGCTTATGTGTATTTAATTATGCATTAGATAGCGTATCCCTTTATTGTAAAAAGCTAAGTGGGAGAGGGATTGGAAACAATACCCATGGTCTCCATTGCTGTTCTCTTGGTGACTTTTATGAACTTTAGAAGTTCATATAGACAAGTCATTGGAGGAGATTTCTTGTAATTCCTTTTACAAGAGACATTAATTAAGTTTATCAAACAATGCCTAATTTGTCTTTCTGAAACTGATTTCAAGTCGACTCATTCTCACCCCGGGGAGTGGAATGGAGCCAAAGCCACTTGGTCATGTGGATGACACAAATTAGAGACCTTCGTACCATTTCTTGAAATGGATCGATCGTCTGCTCAGCTCCCTCATTCTATGAGAGATAGGGTCGTTCGCATGGTGAATCACTGGTAAGAAACTTCGAGTTTCACTTATGATTTACCACGTCTTGATTCACAAGATTAAATGTCTCGAGTAATTGGGAGTCCATTATAAAAATCTTTTGGTGTAGTAAACGTCCACACAACGTGGCTTGCTATACTTATGGGATTTTGGAATAATTTATGTAGACAGTTATAGGGAATTGTGAAGTATTGTGAGTTATCGTAAACGTCCACACAACGTGGCTTGCGGTAATATAGCAATTCCAAACGATTCACCTTAGTACTGAGTAATGGTTTACACTTAGGTACGCGTTATAGTATCCTTCCCAACGAAGTAACGCTATAATTGATGTACGACCAAAGTAAATCTAATTACGAAATCGTTTGGATAGGTAAACGTCCACACAACGTGGCTTGCCATATCTGATGGGATTTTAGATGTGATTAGTAATTTAATGATATTATTTGAGGGAGATAATATCGGAAATTAAATTGATTATTTGTTTATGTGCTTATAGGTTTAGAGAATAGCTATGAATCCACTTTCTGTGATACTCAAGGAGAATAAATTCACTGGCCCCAATTATATTGATTGGAGGAGAAATCTGGACATTGTCCTAACTTCTGAGGAGTACAAGTTTGTACTTCATGATCAATGCCCTGCTGAGCCCACGAATGCCTCAACTGATGAGGAACGAACGGCATATAGAAGGTGGAAAAAGGCTGATGAGATGACTAGGTGCTATATTTTGGCTTCCATGTCAAATGTACTCCAAAACCAGCATCAGTTGATGGACTCCGCCTATGATATGATGTTTAACCTCAAAGAGATGTTTGGGCATGAAGACCGTGCGGCTAGGAAAGATGCAATGAGAGTCCTTATGACAACTACTCAGTCTGAAGGAACGCCCGTAGGGGAGCACGTTGTCACGCCCTAATTTCCTCGGGTCTCGAGGAACCTTGAACGCGCGGCAAACACACGAAATACCCTTGTTGGTTTCGAGTGTCTTCAGCCAAAACCAATAAAACGTGCCTAAGAGCAACTCGAATTTCTGGGAGGAAGAAGAGTTGAGAATTATGCGAGAATAAAGGGAAAGGTATTTTTGGGAGAGAACTTTTATTACTCACGAAAATTCTCAAAGAAAAGCTGAATACAAATCATAAGGGTGAAGCCCTTTATATAGTACTCCAATACTAGTCCTAATCGAAAAAGGAAAAAGGAAAATCCTAATAGAAAAAGGAAACAAAAATAGGAGAAGAATTCTAGAAGGATCCTACTCAAAAAAGGAAACAAAATCCGCTGTCCACATCATATACGTGCTTGGGCCCGTTCGCGGCCTTGTGGGCTGCGTGACCCAACTAACTGCTACTGCCTGCTACGGGCTTGCTACGGGTCCTCCAGCATCGCTGCGAGATGCTACGGGTTCGCTACGGGTTTCCCCAGCATCGCTGCGAGACGACCCAGTAACCTCCTTTACTTGACTCTCTGTGGAACCTCCACTAGTAACGCTGCCTTTCGGGCAGGGCGTTACATTCTCCCCCACTTGAATCGGAGACGCCCTCGTCGCCGTGTACTCTTGAAGTGTCTTGGAGAACTGCCAGAGATCATCCTCATACTCCCATGATGATTCTGAAGTGGGGAACCCTTTCCATCGAACAAGAAACATCGTGCGTCTGGGAACACCACGACGTTTGTCTACTTTAGTATCGAGCACCTCTTCGACTTCCCTCTCAAAAGACGTTACTGCAATAGGGGGTGCTCTACTAGACTCACCGCGCTCTAAGTATTCCGTGTCTCCGTGATATGGTTTAAGCATACTTACATGGAATACTGGATGAATCTTCATAGTTGGAGGTAGAGTAACGCGGTAAGCAACCTTACCAACCTTCGCCTCGACGTGAAATGGCCCTTCGTATCTACGTATCAAGCCCTTATGTAACTGCCGAAAAGCCTTGTATTGTTGTGGTAACAACTTTACAAGTACTTGGTCTCCTACGGCGAACTCTAACTCACGCCTCTTTGTATTTGCCCATTTTCGCATCCTCGATTGCGCCTTTGCTAAACATGCCTTAGCAACATCAGCCCCTTCTCGCAGTGCCTTAGCCATGTTGACCGCACCTGGGCTCTTCTCCATCGGAATTGAGGCTGCGATTGGTGATTCGGGTTGCTGCCCTGTAGCTAATTCAAAGGCACTCTTGCCGGTAGACTCGTTGCGTTGGAGATTGTACGAAAATTGTGCCCCATCTAACAATTTCGCCCAATCTCTTTGGTTAGCACTTACGAAGTGCCGTAAATAGCACTCGACCAGTGCATTAGCGCGCTCCGTCTGCCCATCAGTTTGTGGATGGAAACTTGTAGAAAAGTTAAGTTGAGTTCCTAACAACTTAAATAATCCAGTCCACAACTTTCCGGTAAATCGCGGGTCTCGATCACTAACTATACTCCGAGGTAGACCCCAATATTTGACGACACCTTTGAAAAAGGCCTGTGCCGTCTCTTCTGCCGTACAGTCCTTTGAACAAGGTATAAATGTGCCATATTTCGAAAATCGATCCACAACCACAAGGATCGAGCCGAATCCGGCGGACTTTGGGAGAGCGCTGATAAAGTCCAAAGAAACTGATTCCCACGGCTTTGAGGGAACTGGTAAGGGTTCTAATAACCCGGCAGGAAGTTGGTTTAAGTGTTTGTCCTGTTGACACACAAGGCACGTCCTCACGTACGCCTCAACCTCGTCGCGCATCCCTGGCCAAAAACATGAGCGTTCGAGAAGTGCTAGAGTACGACGCTGACCAGGATGCCCGGCCCACACCGTGTCGTGGCATTCCTTGATAAAATCGCGTCGTAAGTCCACTACCTTTGGCACGTATACTCGTCTTCCCTTCATGAACAACAGGCCATCTTCTAACCAGAAACGTCTTGTTTTCCCTTGGGACACTAGGTTCATCATAGTTATGGCGAAGGGATCAGATGTTAAACTATCCCGAACTCGACCCATAAGAGCTCCTTGGGCCTCGCTGATTGCAGCCAACTCACTTTGACGGCTTAAGGCATCTGCGACCACGTTGACTTTGCCTGGTTTGTACTCCAAGTCGTAGTTGAACTCTGCTAAAAAATCCTGCCATCGTGCTTGCTTCGCTGATAATTTTGGTTGAGTTTGGAAGTAGGTTGTCGCGATGTTATCCGTCTTGATCACGAAGTGAGAACCTAATAAGTAGTGTCTCCAAGTACGAAGACAATGAATAACCGATGTCATCTCTTTCTCTTGGACAGTATATCGTCGTTCGGCATCGTTCAATTTCCGTGACTCAAAGGCCACGGGATGACGCCCTTGCATCAGTACTCCACCAATGGCAAAGTCCGAAGCATCTGTTTGTACTTCGAAGGGCTCAGCAAAGTTGGGTAACGCCAACACTGGTTCTCGACAAATTGCGTCTTTCAACCCTTGGAAAGCAAGCTCGCACCTTTCAGACCAGTCCCAGGGGCGTCCTTTCTTCAAGGTATCTGTTAGGGGTGCGGCTATCTTCGAATAACCTTCAATGAACCTTCGATAGTAGTTTACTAATCCAAGAAAAGAACGAACGTCACCTACTTTTCTGGGAGTTGCCCACTCTTTGATGGCACGAATCTTCGAGTCGTCCATCATGATCTTTCCTTGACCAATGACATGTCCCAGAAAATGCACTGAGTTTCGGGCAAACTCGCACTTTGACTCTTTGACGTACAGCTTAGCCTCTCGTAAGGCTGAGAACACCATGTTGAGATGAACGGCGTGTTCTTCCAACGTTTTACTGTAAATTACTATGTCGTCGAGGTATACTACCACAAATTGGTCGAGGAAAGGCTGTAATACTCGGTTCATCAGGGTGCAGAAAGTTGCTGGTGCGTTGGTTAACCCGAAAGGCATAACCAACCAATCATAGGAACCGTACCTAGTGATGCACGTTGTCTTGACTTCGTCGCCCTCTGCGACTCGCACTTGATAGTAGCCTTTTTGTAAGTCCATCTTGGTGTATATCCTCGCCTCGCCCAACCGGTCAAACAAGTCAGCTATCAAAGGTATCGGGTATCGATTCTTGATAGTGATCTTGTTAAGGGCTCGATAGTCCACGCACATCCGCAGCGTCCCGTCGCTCTTCTTCTGGAACAAGACTGGTGCCCCAAAAGGCGATTTGGATGGCTGAATACGTCCAGTCTCCAGCAACTCGGTGAGTTGTTTACGTAACTCTTCTAACTCTGGGGGGGCCATACGATACGGCGTTTTGGCTGGTGGCTTTGCCCCAGGTTCCAACTCGATAACGTGATCTACCTCCCTCCGGGGTGGTAGTTCTAAGGGTAGCTGGGCAGGCATCATGTCTCGATTCATGTTAAGGACATTCACGATTACCTTGGGAATTATTGGAGTCGAGTCGATGTGACTATCGTCTTTTAGAACGGCGATGTATGTCTCGTCTCCTCTTCTCGCGCCTTTGGCAATCTGAATAGCCGAAAGTTGGTTAGCCTTGATGTTGCCCTCGGTTTGCCCGACTCCAGTAACTACGCATGGGGACCCCTTTTCCATGATGCACACCGCATTGTTTGCGGGTAAAACTACTGCGGACACGAGTTTTAGAAAGTCCATGCCTAGTACCACCTTGAAGTCATCCATGGGAGCTACGGAGAAATCCACTAGGCCTGTCCACGTCCCTAGAGTAACTTGAACCCCTCGAGCTACTCCGGTTAGGGACTGCGCCTTGGAATTTACGGTTTTAATAGTGCCTCCTCCTTGAGTCCACTTTAAACCGAGCCTAGTACCTTCGTCTACTGTGATGAAGTTATGGGTTGCCCCCGTATCGACTAGCGCCAGTGTCGGACCTCCATGTATGAGAGCTTCGACAAACATCAGTCCCTTGCTAGGCGTCGTTGGTTTGGGAACCACTTTAAGGGCGTTGAGCAATTGCATCGTCCCTACGTTGCGTTGCTCCGAGGAATCCTCTTCCTCGTCGTTCAGCATTGCCGTTAGTTTCCCGAACTTAGGACAATCGCGCATCCAATGAGGTCCTTTGCACAGATGACAGCCATCACGAGGAGGTCCAGTGCGGGTGGCTTGCCTCTCTTGATAAGTCTTCACCCCAGAAGACTTATGTAGTGTCGACGTCTTATCGTTAGTAGATGGCTGCGGTTTCGCTTGGGTTGTTTTGTTCGGAGTCGTCTTCTTTGTGTTGTCTGAATTTGGTTGATACTCAATTAGTGATTCGGCAATGGCTATGGCCTCGTCCAGCGTCTTGACGTTGTGTCGTTTTACTTCCTGTTGTGGCCACCTCTGTAGTCCATCTATAAAAGTAAAGAGGATGTACTCCGCTGGAAGCTCGGGAATCATCAATAATATATTAGAAAAATTCGTGACATAGTCTCGAATAGACCCGGTTTGTCGAATTTCTCGGAACTGTTTTTGAGCTTCGAAAATCACGTTTTCTGGGTAGAATTGTCGCTTTAATAGTCGTACGAACTCCTCGTAGGTATCTATAACGCACTCCTTGCGTTCGATGTCTCCCAGTTTACGCCTCCACCAAATACTGGCCGTCTCCACTAGTTGATCCGAGGCCACGCGGATCTTGGTTGCCTCGTCGGTAATTTGAGCTCCTTCAAAGTACCGTGTCATCCTCCATAGATAGTCATCAAGTACCTTGGCATCCCTTTGCCCATGGAACTCGATCGGCTTTGGTCCCTCAAACCGCATCCTAGGATGAGGGTGGCTAGTCTCCATGTCGAGATTCGCCTTCTTCAGCAGTGCTACGTCCTCCCGTAGGGTGCGCACTTGTTTCTCCAGCATGTCGGTACGTCTAGAGACAAGCCCTGCGTCTCCAGATCGTTCCTCAAGCTGAAACAATCTTTCTTCGATCAGCCCTGGATCAGAGAAAGACTCCTTGACGAGTTGCTTAGTTGCAGCAGTTTCGTCTTTCGCGTAACCCTCCAAATCGGTAAACGCGGTCTCCAGCTTTTCGAGACGCTCGAGAATCTGACCAAGTACCAGGTCCATCCTTGGATCTTTACTCGAGCCTCGTTTGGTCTTCTTCTTGATCTCGATCTCTTGAGCGCGACTCCTGTCCGTTTCCTTTGAGTGATCGTCGCCTTCCTTATCGTCGATAATCTCCTCTGCTGTTCCTTTGCCCATCGTTGAGTTGCAGAATTAAGGAAAGAAAAGAAATCTCGGCTCTGATACCACTTGTCACGCCCTAATTTCCTCGGGTCTCGAGGAACCTTGAACGCGCGGCAAACACACGAAATACCCTTGTTGGTTTCGAGTGTCTTCAGCCAAAACCAATAAAACGTGCCTAAGAGCAACTCGAATTTCTGGGAGGAAGAAGAGTTGAGAATTATGCGAGAATAAAGGGAAAGGTATTTTTGGGAGAGAACTTTTATTACTCACGAAAATTCTCAAAGAAAAGCTGAATACAAATCATAAGGGTGAAGCCCTTTATATAGTACTCCAATACTAGTCCTAATCGAAAAAGGAAAAAGGAAAATCCTAATAGAAAAAGGAAACAAAAATAGGAGAAGAATTCTAGAAGGATCCTACTCCAAAAAGGAAACAAAATCCGCTGTCCACATCATATACGTGCTTGGGCCCGTTCGCGGCCTTGTGGGCTGCGTGACCCAACTAACTGCTACTGCCTGCTACGGGCTTGCTACGGGTCCTCCAGCATCGCTGCGAGATGCTACGGGTTCGCTACGGGTTTCCCCAGCATCGCTGCGAGACGACCCAGTAACCTCCTTTACTTGACTCTCTGTGGAACCTCCACTAGTAACGCTGCCTTTCGGGCAGGGCGTTACAACGTTCTTAAGATGATGGGGTTTTTGAATGAGTTGGAGATCCTAGGAGCTCAAATTGATGGGGAGACGCAAGTCGACATCATACTCCAATCTCTGGCCTCTGGTTTTGAGCAGTTCCGCATGAGCTATAATATGGGTAAACTATCTTATTCTCTAGCGGAACTCCTGACTGAACTGACAGCGGCAGAGGGGATCTACAAGAAGGGCAAGTCTCAAGCTCTTGTAGCGACTAAGTCCAAAGGCTTTAAGCCTAATGGAGGTAGAGGGAAGAAAAGGAAGCAAGTCTGGAAACCCAGTGGTGCGAAGAGGCAAGCACCGCGTGAAGGGACCAGCAAGCCTAAGGGCAAGTGCTTCCGGTGCAAGAAGTCTGGATACTGGAGGTCTGATAGTCCTCTCAAAGGTACGAATTCTTCTTTAGTCATTAAAACATAGTCAGCGGTATTATCTACCAGAAATCTGGTGTGTAGATATGGAACCACTGACGGTATGTGCATTTTAAATGCAGGGATTCCAGAAAACCCGACGACTTAGAGAAGAAGAGTTCGAGTCTACATGGGCAAAGCTGTAGAGGAGGCAGCGGTTGCAGTGGAAGACATTTTATCTGCTTTTAGTAGCTATAGGATTTCATTTCAAAGTTATTGCTTTTATGTACCCCTTTTATTTTAGAAAGAACTATGTTCTGGTTTTCTATTATTAATGAATGGATATTTATTTCTTTTAATCATTTGATGATTATTGAGAAGAAATTATGATATTATCTTCTGGTACATTAGTTAGCAATATGTGAATGATGAATCCTAAGTCTCCACGATGCAACAAACCATAGTATATAATTCGTTTTACTTGTTAGAGATATTTCTTTACTAAATCATTATACTTGTGAATTCTATGCTAAGTAGTATTTATTCAAATAAGATTCAAAGGTTGAAAATTGATTTGATCAATTAAGTTGAAGGAGTGGACCTTCCAACCTAAGAATTGAATTTGGAAGATTATACGAACTAAGCAAACCTTTCTGGATAAAGGATATAGAATCCGGACAAGTATTGAAATTGATTAAACACTGATATGTAGACCTATGTCTACTCAGACAAGAAAAGGTACGAGTACTTCATTTGATGAATACTCTAAGTATGGATTAAAATACTTGATACACCACAAGAGTAAGTGTTTTGACAAGTCAATGGACACAAGCTATTGTGGAAGAAGTATCAAAGTATATTTGTAAGTAGCCTGTGATCTAATCACGGAGGCTAGTACCTGTCTGAAGACATAGCATAATCAGTAGTTGGAATTAGATTCCAAATGACTAACACCATACACTTCATGTGTATACATGGTGTATAAATAAGAAATAGATCTCTAAAAGAAAGGTAAAAGAAAGAGTTAATCGGTACTACCTATGTTCTATGAATATTTATGAAAGACAACGACACATTTCGATGTGGTTGTAAAATATCCTAGAAGAACAAAAGTTATGTGTTTAATAGTACTATGAACCAGAAGGACGTTATAAGATCTAACGCCCGGTTCTTAGAGGAATACTATTAGATGAAACCCAAAGCCCCAAAATGACGAGATACCTTAGAGCGAGAAAAATGACAAAGACTGGAAACTAGCCAAACCGAGTAGCGGTACACCACTAACTGCACCTACTGTTATTACTGTTTATACACCGGAACGCCGTTGTAGTGGGAGGTTGTGGACAACCAAGGATGTTCATAAGACTAGAAGAGTTGTTGAACTCTGGATCTAGTAAACATGAAATCGATCCCTAGATCTACATAAAGGCAGTACTAAATCTAAATATGTCTTCTTAAGAGAGCAATAAGGATTATTGCTAACAGACAAGATTATTTAGAGTACAAGCTTAGTTGATCCATTTATGGATTGTAACAAAGCTATAATTCGTGGTACTTGCGAATTGATGAGATAATCCATTTGATGGATTCATCAAAAGGCATGGACGAATAATGTGTATTGGAAACGTAATGGAAACAAGGTGGTGTTTCTCGGAGATTTTATGTAGACAACATTCTATCATTGGGAACAATGAAAAAGTGTTATCAAACATAAAATAATGGTTGTCTAAGATAGAATCGATATATAAGATAAAGAAGAAGTTAGATCATGTTCTTAAGATCTAGGATCTTTTGAAAAGAACATTGTACTTCTCTTAGAAATCTTATACGATTAAGGTTCATTTTAGCATGCATTATTCCAAGAAGGGTGTCTTACCTTTTAAATGGAATGCATCTATCTAAAGGCATGTGTTGTGAACACATAAAGGAGATAGAAGCAGTGAAAGCAGTTTCCGACACTGGAAGTGTGGAAAGCTTTAAAAATGTAATGTAGAAAAACGAGAACCAGATATCTACTATGCAGTTGGCATAGTGGGAGGATATCAAGGTAATCCTGGAAGGGAATATTCGACTGCTGTAAGAGTACTTTCGAAGTACTGTTCTAGACTACGAAGCAGACGAACTTTTCCTTTGGATTACATTTCTCAGATCTCTAATCAAATCAGGATCAGTGAAAGTCGATATCAGGCTATGTGTTCACTTGTAAAAGGAGGTGAAGCTTTAGAATGGAAGAGTGATAAGCATGATGCTTTTCGGACTCAACCATGGGTAACCAAACTGCAGCCTCAGAGGCAGCGGAAGTTGTGGTAAAGCTTTGGGATAACCTCTGGACTTAGATATGATTCTTGGTTTACCAAAGGCTATTAAAATAGTGGTGCAATGGCAAACTGAAAGAAATCATAAGTCCATAGTGATGATAACACATAGAGCAAGTACCACCTGATATGAGTCATCGTCAAGTGAGACGACGCTGTAGTCACCAAGATAACTTCGGAGACGGAAACCTAGAATGCTCATGCACAAGGCACTTCTTTGGAAGTGCAGATTAAGCACGTGATGGGTATGGGAGTCGGGAGTTTGGATGAAATGACTAGACCTTAGTATAAGTGGGAGATTGATGGAGTTGTATACTTAATGTCTAGATTTAAGTATCGTAAACTCCCGGTCATAGTATTTAATCTATTTAAATGAATAATCGTTTGCTTTTAATTATTTATAATTAAATAGAGCAAATATGGTTCTGGATCATATACGTTGTATTTAGTATGGTGTGCGTCGTCACACGGAAGATCATACTATCAGTCACTCGTATATAATCAAACAGAAGCTCACGACCTAGATGGACAAGAACTAATCCATCGGTATAGTCATTGTATGAGAGAGAAAATAATTGGTCTTGATTATTTTATCATACTTGTACACTTGGTGTATTGAGCGGATCGCTTGAGATTTATCGATTAGGATTACCTTGGATAATCGATTTAAATCTCTGAGTATTTTATTCTTAATCCCTGATATTATTGCGGGTGTGTGCATTTCATATTAGTGACTTTGATTTTCCAAAGGAATTGATTGATTAGAATAACCGATCAATTACCGGTAAAGTTGGGTCACGGTATTTTATGTATGACATGCCGTGAATTCTTGATGGTAAAGTGTGTCCTCGAAAGGCTTGATAATATCCCCGAGATGAGTTCATAAGGAATTATTATGTAAACCTTATGAGTAGATTTGTTCCGCATAATAATTAAAGTTGAATGGTACTAGTCTCGGATACAAGAAATGAATAAATTAATTAAGCAATAAATTAATTTTATTCATGGATATTTATATCTTAAACACATGGAATAAATAATACTACTGGAGAGAATATTATTTGATATAATATGGTGAATATTGGGAGTGCAATTATATTTATATAGTGGAATTAATCATATAATTAATATTAATGGATTAATAGATTTGGGCTTGAGCTCAATTTAATCATTAATATTGGAAGTCCAATATTCCACCTCCTTTAGATCCCCTACGTAACCTATAAAAGCACTACATGGTCTTCTCTATTTCTCACAATCTCATAACTTGAAGATCATAATTCTAGAGAGAGAAAATAGAGAGAAGTAGATCAATAAGCTCGGAGGATCGTCGCCCACACGACGTTCAAGCTAGTGCAAGAAATACGTAGGAAGATTCGAAGGTCTTCAAATCAATCTCGTTTCTCCGCACAACGAGATCGAAGGTAAAATCGATAAACACCCTCTATGATTTTATGTGATTTATAAATCGTGATATATACATGAACGAAGATCCGGGAACGTACGATTCCACGGATGGGGATGGACCGCGAGGTCGACATCCCCGCGGACATCGAGAACACCCTCGGCTGGGAGCCGAGGGGTGGCGATCGAACCTAGGGTTCGATCGCCGTGCGCGACATCGAAGGAGCCCCGGCTGGACGCCGGGGCATGCGATCGACCGTGAGGTCGATCGCTGGGGGCTGCCGCGGGCTGGTGCCGCGGCGGGTGCCCCCTCCCTCTTCCGGTGACGGCGGTGAGTCGTCGGACTCACCGCCGGGGGGCTGCCGGAGCAGCCCCACGCGATCGCGACTGGCGCGCGATCGCAAGCCTCCCGGCGGGGGCTCAGCTAGGGTTAGCCGTGGGTTCGCCCATGGCGACGCTCCGGTCGAGCTCCGGCGTCGTACGGTGGTTCGCGTGTTTCCGGCGATGGGATTTCGGTCGGGGTTTATGTTTTCCGCAATTCCGTTAACCCCGGGATATCGATTTCCAACAAAGACTTCTTTTGACGAGATGACGAATTTTGATGTGACGATCTATGGTGGCAAAGACGATGGTAGTATAGATCTCAGATCTAAAATTTTGGTGGTGCTGCGTTTTTTAAATGAATGGGGTGAGTTTGGTGTAATTTGACTATTTATATTAAAGAATTAGGTCAAATTGTCGAATTGTGCATTGTCGAATCATGTAATATCAAATTATGAAAGATTCGATCTGAACAATGATTCAGCGGATAATTTTTTAGGATAATTTTGGCAAATTGTAACTTTTTAATGTAGAAAAGTAGATTCTTTATGTCATATGGTAAGAAATCATGTCTCTTATATACTTTCGTGTAGTTTAATTTTTCTCCGTTTATATAAATTGAAATTTATGAAACATATATTCATATTCTTTTTATTTTCATTAATTCTATAAACCAATGGTTAATTCTATACCAACGGTTCTACTTCGTAAAAAAATGAATTACATTTTTATTTTTAAAATATAAATTTATTTTAATGTTTGCACTTGTTTTATTAAAATATAATATCAATTATTTTACTTTGTTTATTTTAAATTAAAAATATGCTTATAATATTTTTTATTTTTTTGTTTACTAACGGCACATGTGATCAATAGTTCGGCACTAAGGGCACTAAGATCGTATTGTATCTTTGTTTACTTAATATGTGAGTGTTTAGTGCATATATATATATATATATATATATATATATATATATATATATATATATATATTGGTTAGATATGAAGATAAATACGATACTTTTATTTTTATTTTAATATGTGTTCATATTAAATGCATACATTATTTGAATTGATGATTTCTTGTACCTGATTGACTTTTCAAATCATTCCTTCTCAACTGTAAATGATGTTGTATTTTTTATTAAAAAAAATAACGTTATAGTTAAAATAAAATTAATATAATAATTTTTTAACTGTTATTAAATATAAATAAATATAATCGTATTTTTTAATTTTATATATTAATATTTTTATAATTAAGATAAGTATTATTTTTACATTTCATCAAATCAAATTAAAACTTACATTTCATATATTCTATCATCTCATACAAATAATTATATTTTTTTATTATTTCAATACCATGTATTTGTTTTTTAAATCTACCTTTTTCATTTTAAAAATAAAAGAAAAAAAAAATAGTTTGGTTTTGATTATTATAAAAATAACATAAAATTGATTCATGATAAAAAAAAAAGGTAAATTATATTTTTCTTTATTGTAATTTAGTAGTGACATGTTTTATAATTATATTTAGAGTTTGTTTGGTTGCTTAAGATTAGTCTATGGATAAAGTAGATAATATTTTTTTTCCAGCAAGATTATTTATCACATCCAAGTAAGCAGATAAAATATAAAAGGAGAATAGTAATTAGGAAGCTTATCTGATGCATGCCCATTAATAACAAACCAAACAACTATACATATAGATAGCTTAGTTATCTTACCTTTATCTAAGTCACCAAACAACCCTTTAAGGTATATTTTTCAAAATCAAAATGTCTCATACTCTCATATACTCTTTATATTACAACAAATATATTTAATACTAATAAATTCTAAATTCTTTTTTTACTCTAAGCGTAAATCAAACAACTCTCCACAACGTTCCCTTTTATATTCAGAGCTTTCATTACGAAAATGGCTGTTTGAAAAACGGCAGGCATAGGCTTGTTCAACCGTTCACCGATCATTCGAATAGAGACGGGTCTGTGGTGGAGGATTGTCAGCGATGGCATCGACACACCTCTGAACGATGATATGATTTTCGGTCATTGTCCTGAGGCGAGGTTTCTGATCGATTGCTTGAAGTCCATGAGGAAGGTGGTGCTAAGCCTCCGCAGGGTTTTTTTTTGTTCGACGATCGACAATAAGATAATCGGATTTTTTATGTTAATGATCAAAAGGTTCAGTTTTCCTAAATGATGTCCAGTTTGCTTTGCTATAGGGGTTCATTTTTTTTTTAATATTTTTTACTGCTTAACATGAAGTTGACATTATTCTCTAATATTTTTCTTACCGTCTTAATTATTAAAATCTTGTATTTTTTCTTGAACAACTTTAAGATGATGCTACTGCCTTTTCACACCAAGTCTTATGTGGTGTTTGAAATGGTTATTTGATCGTCACGTTAGTTCGTCTACCAACTTCGTGAGTTTAGGGGAAAAAAATCTTAAGGTGAACAAACAAAACAGTTTTTGTTACTACTTGTACTACTACAATTAGTTGTAAATCTTATACTTACTATTTATTTCTCTCTATATGTATGTGTGTGTTTATCCTTTTCCTTATTTTTTTTAAAGTGTACAAGAAGTTATAGTTTTATTCTTGGCTATCCTAAGGGTAGTGCCCAACACACAAATATGCGGTGTATATTCTATGTTGATTTTTTTATATTTTAATTTTATATTGTAAAAAATTCTCACATTGAACACAAAACACATGTTTGTGTGTTGGGTAGTACCTCACCACACAAACATGTGGTGTATATTATGATATTTTTATATTTTAATTTTATATTGTAAAAAATTCACACATTGAACACAAACCGCATGTTTGTGTGTTGGGTACTACCCTTAGGGTAGCAAAGAATAAAACCTATTATAGGAGTATATTGATAAGGTTCAGAGACTTTTTGCAAAAATCGATAAATATGAGTTAATTTCCACAAACGCACGAGGAAGGAATGATACGTACAGTGCAGGACTTTCTGATGTTATCCTCTGTTTCTTAAGATTCACCGCTGCATCTTGGTTGTTTTATATATATATATATATATATATATATATATATATATATATATATATATATATATATATATATATATAAACTTTATATTAATAAGTACGGAGTATATCATTAATTTTTTCAATTAATTTTTTTATTAAGCTCAGAAAACCCTAATATACATCAATCCTCCCTCCACTTGTTAGCAATGTAAGATACATTAGTTTAAGGAACATTAATTTTGTATACTATCTAGTTCTATATGATTTATACTATAAAATAAAAAAAAAATGAAAAAGTAAAAAAATCCTATACTAAGTCAATTTGAGATCCACAAAATTACTTATAGTCTTCCTTTTGATGAAAAGAATTCAAAGTGAGTTGTTGTAGAGGATTTTTTATTTCTGTATGTACGACATCGAACATTTTTTGTTACGACGAAGGGAATAGGTCATCCCTCCGTTTCTTAGGATTCACCGCTGCCTCTTGGTTGCCTTATATATATATATATATATAAGCTTCAAATTAATAAGTACAGAGTATATCATTAATTTCTTCAATTAAAAGTTTTATTAATTTCTCCAATTTGACTCGCCATTGAAGGAAACATTTTTTTTTTGTCTCAATATTTTCGCATCCACGACATTACATTAAGAGGTAAACAAATTATAATCTACATTGTAAGTTTTAGGTATTGACATCTCCTGGAGATTGCATAAAGTATCTGACGGACAACGAAGACGAGTTAAAATTTGTATTGGAACTCTAAAGTCATTCAAGGTGTCTTTCTCTGTTATAAATGATCATATTTTAATTTTGCTATAGTGTTTGCTTATCTTTACTGATAATACTGTGACAACGACGTAAGGTGAGTTCCCAATATCAATGGGAACAGTTGTAAAGAAGTGAACATCATTGTCTTCACTGTACTCAAAGGGCTGAAGGACATTGTCGAAACGAAATTTACACTGCAAAAACACCATTGAAAATTTGTGAAGGACAATTATTTTTAAATATTACTTCCAAAAGTAATAGAAAAGGTGTAACCAAAAATTTGAATGAGTATACGTAATAAAATACTCTCAGACTCTCATGACTAACACACTTAATTTATAGTACATGTTTAATTACTATACCTGAAAGGAATTAAAAGTGATTGATGATGGCAAATGGTGATAAGCTGTTGTAGCCCACTGAAATCAACAGGCTATTGCGGTCTATTTTCTTTGGCAAGCAATCAAGGAATCTTGGAAAAACCAGTGAGGTTCAAATTATACTTCACCTGGAAAAATCGCATTTTTATATGATGATTCTAACACACAAACACCTATAAAAATCGAAACAACAAAAAGACAATTATACAACAAATAAACCTGTCCCAGAGGCGATAGAAAGTTGTACCGATGGTATGATGTATACTATAAACTAAAGAATCAAAATCGCACTCACAATATGAGATGGACAATCCTCAAGACCATTGAAAATATGGGTTGCATAAATAATTGTAGCCCCTTGTTCTGATATTCCCTTCTTAAGAAATCCTAGTAGGTCAGCCCTAGCAAAAATATCTAAATCAACTAATCTGATCAATTAGAAGAACCTAAAAAAGGAAGTGAATCGTAATATCGACAAAGATAAGCAAAAACTATAGCAAAAATAAAATATGATCATTTATACCAGAGAAAGACACCTTGAATGGCTTTAGAGTTCCAATACAAATTTGAACTCGTCTTCGTTATCCGTTAGATACTTTATGCAATCTCCAGGAGATGTCAATACCTAAAACTTACAATGTAGATTATAATTTGTTTACCTCTTAATGTAATGTCGTGGATGCAAAAATATTGAGACAAAAAAAATATGTTTCCTTCAATGGCGAGTCAAATAAGAACATGGTTTTTGATGTGTACTCACAATAATTTAATAAATATAGCTTAAATTTCTATACATGGAAATTAATGGAGGCCAACATCAAATTAAAGTGGAGAGAAGATAATCAAAATAATATCAAGAAAACATAAAAATCAATTTGCAATAAAAAAAAATGATGAATCTAGCCTAAAACTTAACGCTCATGTTGGAGAAAAAATAAATAATAAAGAATTAAAATACTTTAAATAAAGCTTATAACCTCAAGATCACAAATTTTCCCCATCAAATAAGTAGCCGAAAATCAATTGATAGTCTCAAGAAGTTGCTTAAATAAATTAACTATCAAAATAGCATCAATAGAGAATCCCCATTAATTATAATTCTAAATCAAAAGGAAAATACGGTATTGGGACTAAGATCATTGATTTCAAAAGCCCAAAATCATGCAGAAAATTCAGTTCAAAAATACTAAACATTACAAACCCTAATCGGAGACCAATTACAACATGCAATTCAATGATTAAAAAGCAATCATCGAAAAATGTAAAAAATAAATTAATTAATTTCGGATAAAAAAAGCTCAAATCTGAAAACAAAAAGAAAATATCTTATTTTCAATTCTTTTTGTTCACCGAAGGAGGTTGAGTTAAGTGCACTGAAATAAATCATTACCATACTAAGATGATCCATCTCTATTTATCAATAAATTTGAATTTTGATTTAAGAGAAATTAATGTGACAGATGGACAGATTTTTGGTTTGAAACAAAAACATAAAATGAAATGAAAAGATAATGTTGAGAAGAAAAAAAAAATTGTACTGAAAGATGATAAAGAATGGAAGACGATGATGAAAAAAGAGAAAGAAGAAAATTGAGTTAGTGAAAGATGATGATGAATGGAAGACGGTGATGAAAAAAGAGAAAGAAGAAAATTTTGAGTTATTGGATATATGAAAAGACTTTTGGGGGTGTTTGGGGGGTGAAGAACTTTTATTGGGAAATTGAAAGCTTAATGGAGAAGCATAAATAATCAACTTTTGTGGATCCAGAAACGAAAAAGAGATAAAGATGATTTTTTATAATTTAAAGGAATAAAAAATCAATTATGATTTTTTATTATTTACAGAATAAAAAATAAATAAAATTTACAGTGTGAACGCAAACTTGGTATGCTATTGGTTACTGGAGAGACATGAACTTCTCCTTTTATATATGTATAGATAGATAAATGTTCCGTGCATATAGTGTTTTTATAAGTTTTGAATCTTTTTATTATGTTTAAACATTATGTATATACGAAGTAATAAAGAGTTGTATTTCGATCTAAGAGCAACTCCAACGGTTTGGCCAAAATGGCCATTGTCATTTGTCATTTTGGCCAAAAAATAGCTCTTGTCATTTGTCATTTTAAAAATGTAACCCAATTGTATAAAAATAGCTAGTGCCATTTTTAAAAAAAATATTATTTTTGACATTTTGACATTTTTTTAATATAATTTTTTTCATTAATTTTAAGTTAGATAAAAAGTTTAATTATTATTTTAAATTATATATACAATAGTAAAATTTAAAATAATTTATTAAATTAATATATATTTTTTTACATAAATTTCGTTTGATCTTTTTTTTGTGTGTCAAATTATTGAATTTAAAGTAATTTAGAAAAAAAATAAGAATTGTTTTAAGATTTTAAATATTTTATCTTTCTATTAAAAAAGGTAATTAATTTTTTGCATATATATAATTAAATATATTGATATTTAATGTAATCACAATATAGGTAAATTTTTTAAATTTGAATTGTCTTTTTTAACCTTTTTATTATATCAATTTTATAAATTTTTTATTATCGTTATATAAAAAGACTAGTCTCGACCTAACAAGACTGTGCGTAGAAACTTCTTGGAACTGTGCTCTGAGGGGGGTGGAGAGGGTCGATCCTGAACTCCTTGTGGGACCAGAGCCCGACGACTATTTTTGCAAACCAGAGGACTCGATTCTCCTTGTCGATGTCCACGATTTTGCAAAGAGAACGTCTGATTTGCTGTTTGAGGCGCCGCTTAAAGTGGTGGAATATCCTGACCCACTACTGAGAGCCAAGATTAAGCGTGTTGGTTTGTTCGACGAGAACAAGAAAAAGCTTGCCGATGAGATGTTTGATGTAATGTTCAGGTGAGTTTTTCATCACAATTAGGGCACATTTGGGGAAATTTGAAACAAGTTTTGTGTATATTGTTATCATTTATTTAGCACTTGTTGCCGAAAATTACTCATGCAAATATCATATATTTCGAATTTTATTGGGGGCCTTCCATAGATTAGTTTATATAATTAAACCACAAACAATTCGATAAAAACACTTCAGCTGTTGTCTTAGTTCGAAATCACTTTCAAAAGTTTATTCCCATCTCTATTCCCAATATTAGAGATTCTTGTTAATCCCAGGAATGTGAACGAATACTTCTTGGCTTGCTTTTCCACAGAGCCGATGGCATGGGGCTCGCAGCACCCCAAGTTGGTATTACTGTCGAGATTATGGTGTTTAATCCCATTGGGGACCATGGTCAAGGAGAGGAGATTGTTAAGTAAATCCACGCATCAAACGATTTTCGAAAAAGATAATGTCTTTTGAAGAGGGTTGTTTATCCTTCCCTGGGATTTATGCAAATATCATGGTAAATATATAGTTGGTAACAATATATTACGTGTAACAGGTGAAAGGCTAGCCAAATATCTCTTACATTTGCTCGAGGAACTATCGTGCACCTGAACTAATATTTGGAGCTACTGAATACACTAGTGCAATCGACATCTGGTCTGTTGTTTGCGTCCTTGCAGAACTTATTCTTGGACAGGTACTTAACAGGCCTAGGAGATCTTCTATTTTAAAATGAAAAAAATTAAGTGTTGTCGGTGAAAATCACGATAATTTGCAATGTGTAAAATTCTCCTAGTTGACAATGTTGGTTGGATTTCCTGTTACTTACAGGAAATGGTTTTTACTTTCTGGTCTTCCATTAGTTGCATAATGTAGTTACAATATGTGATCATACCTACTTTCTGATCTCGAAGGTGGTGCATCGGCGGAGTTACGGAGGGAGGCAGCGCCGAAGAAAAAGGAGTGGTGGACGAGGGTTCCTTTGGTGTCCGGGACGAAGTCGTACGCAGGGTGGTGTGCGTGTGACACGCGCGGCGGTTGCGTGCGCTGAGGTGTCTTCGCCAGACCGGTGGGATGGAAGGAGCCATTCGCCGCGGCCAAGTTCGGCGACGGCGGACAGGAACTGCACCTCGAGCTTAATATATTGAATGTGTAGTTTGTAAACATCTATTCAACATATATTATTATGAATTATGCATCTTAACTGAATGTGTAGTTTGTAAACATATGTTCAACATATATTATTATGAATTATTCACTAACATTGTAGCCAAAACATTATTCAATGTCTAGTGATCTAGTCAACAACTGAGTATTGATGGTGTGTACAAATATATTTCATGTCAGTACTGTTTCGAGGGCTAATATTCTAAATTTTGGTTTCTGAACTACCAACTACACTGCACCAGCACTAATAGTGTATGTACTAGATTCTGTTACACTATCAAACCAAATTTAATAATCCTCACCCAAGGTATCTCTGTAATCAAGGTTAAACTATTGAGACTAATAATAGTTTATAACTACGACCAAGTTTTAGTTAGTGTAACTATTAAGCTATTAAACTACTGGTTCATAAACTATTAAACTCTATTTATGAATTTAGAACTACAACATACACTACGAAAGCAGGTCTAGTGTTTGTAATAGATTCTGAGAAAATATTAAACCCTATTTATGCATTTAGAACTACAACATACACTACGCAAGCAAGTTCAGTGTTTGTAATAGATTTTGAAATTCAAACAATGACAGTGACTTAACATGTGTTATGGCCATGTAACTACTATCTACACTAGACATGCTAGTGTCGGCTGCAGAATATCAAAATTTTGATACATCAGAAGTTTTCCCAATGTCAATCACGTAAACATACTTATTGAAAATATTAATTGTGTAGTGTATAAACTATTACTAAGCACACATAACTTATAACTGTTCACTCAGCTAGAAAGCATCTCCATGCCACATGGGCTAGTGATTTCCATATCATCTGCCAATCGAAGTTCTATGGGTAAAGCAAGATGCAGCCACCTTCAAGGATGATTACAGGTTATGTTTCTCTTTCTCTTCCCTAGGTTTCGGCTTCAGAGTCCACCAGCCGAACGGGGAAGTCTCGTTCAAGAACCACACCCCGCCGAAAAGGGCGTACGTGCATAGCAGAGCCTTTCCGGCTTGCTTCCAGAAATGGTGGTCTTCTTTTCCTAACTCGACTTACTTGAGGTATTTCTCAGATCTGAATGTCAGAGCTAACAACCCTGCAGAGAGAGAAGATCAATTCTTTATTGCTTAGTATTTGAATGTGCATTCCCACTCACAAAGGCAACGTCTTCAAGAAAACGAAAAAAAGGGCTTTAAACGAACAAGTTTAACTGAGGCATTTTTTCGAACACCTCACGGGCAAAGCTATTCAAGAAACTGTCATAACTGATATTGATATCGTGAAATTTCAAACCTATGATGCTGTTATGAAATCCATCAAACTACACGAAAAATCTATTGTAGAATATGTACCTGTTGTAACGCCCCGGCCCGTTGAGGGGTCGAAGCCCGACCCTAATGGGCCGGCTCGGTTACCAATGACTGCCGTCGGGAGTGATATCCTGGCCCCACTGTACCAACACTTGTCTTTTCCAGCGCACTTTGTCCTCACTCGTGCGCACCCGGGAGACTTCCCAGGGGGTCACCCATCCTAGAATTACCCCAGAGCCAGCATGCTTAACTTTGGAGTTCTTATAGGAGGATGCCCAGAAAAGTAGATGCATCTGTTGGTATGAGTAGCATATTCAATCCTTTTAAGCCTTTGAATATTCTGGGGCGTTACAATCACCCCACCTTTTTCTGCGCAACGTCCTCGTTGCGTGCCTTACTTGCCTTACTTGCCCAGGACCAACCATCCGTGCAGGAATGCCCCTTACGGGTACTCTCACCAACTTCTGGGTGGAGCACTTGGCCCCGCAAGACACTTAGTTCCCACAATTCCGGTCGGCACCTGCTCTGATACCATTTGTAACGCCTCGGCCCGTTGAGGGGTCGAAGCCCGACCCTAATGGGCCGGCTCGGTTACCAATGACTGCCGTCGGGAGTGATATCCTGGCCCCACTGTACCAACACTTGTCTTTTCCAGCGCACTTTTTCCTCACTCGTGCGCACCCGGGAGACTTCCCAGGGGGTCACCCATCCTAGAATTACCCCAGAGCCAGCACGCTTAACTTTGGAGTTCTTATAGGAGGATGCCCAGAAAAGTAGATGCATATGTTGGTATGAGTAGCATATTCAATCCTTTTAAGCCTTTGAATATTCTGGAGCGTTACACCTGTTTTGGGATTTTGAAATCGCTTCAGAACCATTGAGAAGTTGAGATAAGGTTTATGACAAAAGAATGATTAGTACAGTATGAGACCGTTTTTTCTCTTATGTTTGGGGCAAGTGTCGGGCCGGGCGAGAATTCCCCTTTTATTTTTATTTGAGAAAATGGAATATATTAAATAGTTTTAGATAATTAAAAGGGTGGAATGGATAAATCTATCTTTTTTAGGATTAAACAAAAGAATGAGATTATACTATAATATGTACTAAGAGCAATCCCAATGGTTTTACTAAAATGGCAAGGGACATCTTCTATTTTGCCAAAAAATGGCAAGTGTCAATTGTCATTTGCTAAATTTTATCCCAATGGTTTGAATATAGCAAGAGCCATTTTATTAAATTAAATAATATAATGTTACTTTTTGGTATGTGATCATATCAACTTTATAATTAAAAAAAAATTGTTGAATTTTGAGTGGTTGAGGTGAATGGTTGGGATGACATGACACAAATGGCAAAGGCCATTTCTCCATGTATATTTGCTCCAATATACATGGAAATTTGGCAATGACCATTTTTTGGCAAGAGCCATTTCATCCATTGGTGTTGAATTTTTGGCTTTTTGCCAAAAAATAGCAATGACCCTTACCATTTCACAATCATTGAAGTTGCCCTAAGATAATTATTACCTTTTTTGAAAATGTCTCTTGAATTTATTGAAAATTAATTATTTTTTTATTATTAATAATAATATAATAAAAAAATGTACTATTTTATTAATTAATTTTAGTGTGAGGTGGCAAGAATAGCTCTAGCCATTTTCCCACCCAAATAATAAAATAAATACCTAAAATTTTGGCCATGGTTATTTTTTGGCCCTTACTATTTTCATCACTAGGTAGCTTTTTTTTAATTTTGTCAAATTTTGGGAATGGTTAGGACCATTTCATCACCACTAGAGTTGCCCTAGATTGGTCTAAAAGTAACAAATCAACTAATATCAAGACCAAAAATCATTCCAATTACAAATTTAAATCAAATTGAATCTCCAAACATATATTTTATTGAAATAAATTAAATAATATGAAATTTGTCGAAAATCTAAAATGAAGTTTCTAACTAATAAAATATATTAAAAATAAGGGGAATTTACAAAAAGAGTAAATCCTAAGTGTTTTAATAGATATAAATACTAATCTTTAGTCTAATTGTAAAATAGTAAAATTTTCCGAAAATACCCTTTTTATGTCCTTTTTATGTAGTGTTTTTAACAATTAAAAATCACGCTCAATATATTATAAGTAATCTGATATTTACATTAATAACACAGCAACCTCCGCCCATGTACATTGATTTCTCTCGCATCCTACCCTAAAATAGTTGTTGCACTCGCTCCTTACAAATCGAAAACCGTATCATAATATTTTTCAAGAAATCCAGAGATGGTTCGGCGGAGTGCTTTAGAGTCATAGAACAATCTGCATTGAACAAGTGCTTGATCTCATCGGTGCGTCATAGATCCGGGCGAAGGATTCGTGAACCAAAAACGAGAAAGATTATCGGCTGGTATGTTTACGAGAATTAATCTTTGCAGAGTAATTGTAAATTGTGTCTAATTTTGAAGAGTTTTCGTCTGGTGGATTTGATGTTGTTGTTGATATTTGTCATGTTTTTGTGCAGTTCCATTTCTGTCTAAGCTTTTGAAATTTGATCAGTATAGTTTCGAAATTATTTATCTGGTTGTAAGAATCCAGAAACTATATTCTTTTTTATGAGTTATGAAGCTTGATATTAGTTCCGTTGCATGTTTTAGTAGAATTATTAAATGTCATGGATATCCCTTGGTGTGTGAACTAGAATTATTAGAGTTTCATGTTTTTTAATGTTTATGTGTAATAAAGTCCTCACCCTATTTGGTAAATCTATAATTCGGAGCTTATCATCAAAAGTATGTGAATTGTACGTAAGGATAGTTCTATGAGGGTTATAGTTCCAGAAACAAATCGTGTGTCATTGTTTGTAAATTCTAGTTTTAGTACTTGTTCCATGAACTGTTTTTGGTAGGTATATTGATTTACAAATATGTATTTACAAATGTATTGTTGCTAAGTACCAGTTCCAGGTCTGTAATTTGTATATTTTTTATAGTTCCAAGTATGTAATTTGTATATTTTTGGTAGTTCCAGGTCTGTGATTTATATATTTTTGGTAGTTCCAGTCGTGTGATTTGTATATTTTTGGTAGTTCCAGTTCCTATTTAGATCATTTGCATAACCATGGTGCTTTGAAAAATGAGTTTTAAATAAGGCGAGTTATGTAAGGTTTATAGTTCAAGGTCTGTAATTTGTATATTTTTGGTAGTTCCAGATATGTGATTTGTATATTTTTGGTAGTTTCGGTTCCTGTTTAAATCATATGCATAACCATGGTGCTTTGAAAAATGAGTTTTAAATAAGGCGAGTTATGTAAGGTTCATAGTTCCAAAAACAGTTCTTGTGTCACTATCAATACATTCTAGTTTTTATACTAATTTCATTAACTGTTTTGGAGAGGTATACTGATGTACAAAGATGTACGCAGAAATGTATTCCAAACTGATATGATTGCTCATTAGTTCTATAATGCGTATATTTTTTAAAGTTCCACTATTGTTAATGTAAAATGCATACCCGTGGAACTTTGAGTAATTAACAATTCATAATATGACAGGTTTGTAACATCTATAGTTCCCGAAAAATTTCTGTCACTGTCAACAAAATACAGTTATTAACACTTTTTTGGTACTGCATTAACTGAACAATGCTGCCCCTTGGTAGATTAGTATAGTAATGTAGCGTAATGAGTCTGTCCACCAGATCTGGAACTCGCAACCTTAAGTTGCAAGCATGTGTTGAAGATTCTCGGACTTCCAAGAGGAAGTTGGACAATGAGTTTGCCGCCACGATTGTTTCGCCTTTGGTCAAAGGGAAAAAGGTAATGGAAGAGTTCATTGCAATTTCATTAACGTCATTATCGTGCAATCATTTACAAAATTCTTGAAACAGGTTTCTAAGCTGACATTAAAAAAATAGTTAAAAGTGAACTTAGTGAAAACGCAAAAGAGGAAGCGACCTGATAAGGTTTTGAACACCCCGAACAATACAAAAAAGCGAAGGTATATGTCACTATATTAAGTTTGACGTGTATTTCAGTGTTCAACAATCAAGAAAAATAAGGGTAACAAATGTTCTCTAACCAAGAAAATTATTCTACAGGTTGGAGTGTGGTGTGTACGTGATGCATTTTATGCGGTCCCAAGCTACTTAAGAAGATCCAACCGTTCAGACAAGTTGAAGCAACCAAGTTTAGGGTCAACCTAGTTAAGAGATTTGCGGCGAGGGCGAATAGTTGGAGAGTTCCTAAGTAGATAGAATTCAGTTCGAATTTATTTAGTATTTAACGTTGGGTTTGTACAGTGTTTTCCGTGAACTGAATATGAAATAGTTAAGGTCATGCTTACGCGTTTAGAACTTTTGGGCGGCATAACTCTTGCTATCTTTTTTTCGATGATGAAATATTTATAATTTGCATATCTTGGCTGTAATTATGTTTTACAGATTCTTCAAGTAATTCACATGACAATTAGGTGTCAAAAGTCTTTTTTATGTTAAGGATTGCTAGAAAATTTACAGGTTAAATATCTTTTAACTGGAAGATGCCATATTCATAAGTGTATGTCACAACAGTAAACCGAGGTCTGGACATATGCACAACATAATTTGCAAATTTCTCCTGTCAGAATGATCTAGTGATAATAGAAATGAAAACCCAAACTATATTGTATATATATAAAAAATTCGAAAGTCAAAAATTCCTCACCAAGGTAATGAAATGTAGGTACTGCAAGTGGAGAGATCTAGATTACAACTAAGAAAAAAAATCAATAGAGATATTTATTAATTAATTTCTGAAAAAATGAAATTCACCTGTTGCACCATATTTCCTCTCAAGCTTAGTTCATTTTATTTATTATCGCCATAAAAAAACATTATCGATCGACAAACATACACAGCCCCCCGACATTCGCGGCGTTTGCTACGAGCATATATATTTCTTCGCGGTGGAGCATATTCATACGTTGCCGTCGGGGAGCAGCACCATGTCACTCGCTCATCACGCTTCGCCAGCTGGAACGCGCCCTGCCGCATATCATGATCTCGGGTTCGATGGGAGCGAAGTTCTCGTCCATCGAGAGGAGAACAGAGGACCCCGAGCTCGGGTAGTTCCGGGAACTCCCGGACGATGCGGTTCTACATGTAATCGAGCACGACGGCTGTCGTGTTGGTGAATACGAACATGTTCCCGTTCGGTACAAGTTGTTTTCGTCTATTGCAGATGAAGCTCCAACGAGTACTGCAACTGTTTCGGGTACAACTTGTAGTTAGGCTAGCTGTCCTCTGCCCCCGACAATGATCACTCTTTTGTCGGGGAGTATGTGATTCCAGGACGGGGCTCAAGGAATTAGTCCCGATGTCGTAGAGAATGGAGTGGGCGGTGCAGTCTGTTTTGAGGGCCGTGTCGTTGAGGTCGACCCTGCAGCGCCCGTTGGGCAGAGAGAGGTTGAAAGGGCCAAAGTTGGTCCAATCGAAGATGACGATGTTGAACTTTCGGAGATTTAAAGTATTTTATTCGTATATATATTAAATTAGACATACTTAACAATGCATAAAGGATATTTAAGACATTTTGATATTTGAAAAGATACTTCAATTATAATTATTAGTCTTTAAAGTCCATTAAACTGAGGTATTGAGTAAAATAATATACATTACTTAAAATTATTCCAAACTATAGTCTTTTATTATAGTATGAATACTACTATAAAAATAATACTACTACTACATATTTTTAGAACACTCCATAAGTATGTTGAAATTGCGTTTTCAGCATTAAACTTCCTAAATTCGGAGTAATACAAAAATCCCGAGACGAGATGGTTGATGGAGTACATCGAAATTTTGAAATTACATTCATATTCATTTCCATCCGCCATCGCCAAGACCCTAATTCTCAAATTCCCTCCAAAACCTCTGCAGAAATCTCGTTCCGCTGACTTCTATGTCACCTCTGATTCACACAACTTTAATGTTCAATTCAATTTTAGGGCTTGGATTTTCCGGTCTTAAATAATTTTGTTTTCTTTTCTTCTTCACTCGAACTGAGAATCCCAGAGGGTCTTCCTCTACAAGAGGGAGGGGACAAAGGGGGTTTACTATTTGGTATTTCACATATTTTAAGGGTTGCTTGAATATGGTTGCTTGGGAGAACGATGTAGTGATACGTGACGTCACCAATGCGGGGCTGCTCATCAGCGACCGCATTGGCAGGGAAATCGCGGGCCAGCTCGACCTCGAAGAAGCGTTAGAGGCCTCCAGATATTCCAGTCATCCCTACTCAACCCACCCACGCGAGGTAATTTTGTTGTTACTCTTTTTTTTTTTTTGTTTTGTTTTAATTGATTTTTTTTTTTTTTGAATTTGTTGAGCATCCTTTGTTTTCTTGCTGTCCCGGGGTAAGCACACACTGCCCTTTGCTATGCATACCAATATGTTAATTTTGGTTTTCGAGTTAGGGTATTTTTTGCTGGAAAAGCACGAGTGATTGTTTATGGATTCAGGTAGCCATACCTTGTAGCCATTGTTTAATAAGAATCTGAGAAACTCAGAAAAGGAATGTTGTAAAACGACCCAAACCTGAGAAAGTAGCATTTATAAGTATTGCCTACTTAACATTAGTCTTTTGGGGATTACAAAAGATGTTCATAATTGTGTTAGAGGCTCATTTATCCCTATTGAATTCATTGGTTAGTGGGTTACACATATTGTGATACTATAAATGGTCCATTCTCTAATTATTGCAAGAAATCAAAATATATGCCTCTCTATCACACGTTTTTATGAAGTACAACAAAGTGGATAAGAGGATATTGTGCTCTGAGATTGCTTGAGCACATAAATATAGGCCCATACTTATTTTTTTTTTAAATTGGAGTTGGTATTTTAATAATCTATTTTAGAAGGAAGAAGTTATCTTTACCCCATATTTTAATTGTTTCCTGGTGCTTAATGTTAACGATAGGGCTGATGAGGTTGATTTAGTAATCGGTAATAGCAATGTTTGGTTTTCTTTCAGTGATCGTATTCGAATTTTGTTCAAATTTTCAGATGGTTTCTTGTAGTTGGAAAAGTTATTGAGTTTCTCTCTCTCTCTCTCTCTCTCCCTAAAAAATAAATAAATTTAAAATAAATAAATATAAATCAGGACACATCACTTTATTGAGAACATGAACATGCATACCTTGAAGCGTCGAAACTTGAAGAAAAGAATCCAAAGTCCAAACCCTCCCGGAATAGAGAAGATGGAAGAAGTTGTCCCTCCTTCCATGCCCTCCACAACAGATTTCAGCATGAATGAATACTGTGAAAAGTTAGAAACTCTTAGATGGAAGTGTTTTTCATCCCTAATTGGGCTTTTCCTGGATGGGTAAAATAATCAAACGGATTGCAGGTTTTGGAATTAGGAATTGGACTGTACATTAAGAAGTTGTATTGGAATTTGAAGTTGGGATACTGATCTGATATTATTGATACTAGAAATATACAGTTTGGACCGTTAGATTTTGGATCTGGATAAGAAGGATATTCATTGTACCACTTTGCTCGGATGCTCCTATAATGCTATGCTCTATAATGCTATACTTGTAATTAAGATTTCAGAATTGATTTTTTTTTTTTCTTTCTATTAATATGTTCCATGTTTAAATAATTCTGCTCAATTTTTTAAACCATATACATTCTCTACAAACGTCAAGCAAAAATGTAATACTCCCTCAGTCCCGTAAGTGCTTGCCAGATTCCTTTGTAAATTTACAAAGAACCTGACAAACACTTATGGGACTGAGGCAGTACAATTTATAATCACATAAAATCTAATAGTTTCACAGTGTCTGTGCCCAAAATTTGGTTACTTTTGGCCATGTCCACATATCCAAAATCTCAGATAAAAGAATGGTCCGACATCTTTGTACAATTCCAAACAACATAGCTACCATTTTTTCTTCATGTGCAAGCTGAAACTGAAAAGACTGTAGTCACTTCTTCCAGTACCATAGTTGGTGTTGAACTATGATATCTGATTTTATCCATTTCCTTTGTTTTTGCCTTTCGGATATTTCCCAAAAATGCACTTTGAATGTGTAGCAGTAGCATGTTTGAGAACATCGCCATACTGCTTTCCTGTGTGACATGGATGCTTGTTAGTTGAAATGTCTGACGCAGACAATGATTGTCAAATTTGATCATGTTATTATCATAGAAATTCAGTGTTGTCCCTTCTTACTAACTCACATGCTTATGATTATATCCATCAAAGTGCTTAGGTTCTGGTCTATTGTTGGCACATGTGTTACATTAATATTTAGTGACTATTTGCTACTTATGGATATTGTGATAGCATGAGTCAATAGTCATAATAATTACTATTCAAGTCAGTTTAGTTGATTTCTCTAAAACTTATTTTTTTTCACGCATGTATGATTTTATTACAGTGGCCTCCATTGGTTGAAGTTGTGGACACAAGGGAGTTGCCTCCTGTGTTGATTGAGAGATACAATGCAGCTGGTGGAGAGGGAACAACTTTATGTGGATTTTTTCCAGAAATACGACGGGCATGGGCATCAGTGGATAACTCCTTATTCCTTTGGCGATTTGATAAGTGGTAAGTTTCTTTTTTGATGATAGTACTGGAAAACCAACTTTTCATCGACAGCACAATTTCTAAATGAGAAATGAACAATTTTTACATTTTTTTTGGTTTTTTCGGATATTATTTAATTGACATTCATGATTCATCTTATGGCATGTCTTTGTTGTCATCATATGGGTGTGTATAGCTTCGACTACAACCGTAGGGTATCATTGTTGATTTTTTGTAAGCAAACATGTGGCACAACAGTGGCATGTGTTAAATTTAGTCTAACAAAGAATGTCAGTGTGTATGTATGTCATGGAAAAGATAATCTTTTATGATTTGATTTCTTTGTGAATAAATTGGACTTATGGTGCTCGAACTAAAAAATTGATTAGGTATCGTACTCCCTGTGTTGGTTTATGTGAAGTTTGTAATTAACAAAGAGCTTTTGTCTTGGTTGAGTAGGCATGATTCTTGTACCCCTGTCCTGATGTCCTTATGAAAATGCAACAACACATGCTGTGGATTTAATTATTATTTGTTCCTGGCTCTTAGCATATTGGCGATCTTGGGACACTGTAGCCCTGCAGTAGAATGTGATATAAATTATAATTAGTAATTACATGTTTTAAAAAATTGAAATGATCATTTTTACGACATTTATCATTGAAATAGTTATCTTCTGGAGCTTTTGCTTAAATTTCATATTGCATTAACTATACTTGCATCTCTATATATTGGAAATGCATGCTTTCTATTTATGTTTTGTATCTGAACTCTGAAGACCCTTTCTATGAGAAAGTCAGTTTCATGTTAATGCTTGAATCTTGATAGATATTTCTCGAGGATCCTTCTCTCGTAATGTAATCCCCACTTATTTTATATTTACTCACCAAAGAACAGACTTATTACTGAAGTGGTTTGAGTAATGAGACTCGGTTACATTAAATTGGAGCATAATGAAAAAACACGAAGTCAGAATGACATAGGCGTTCCTATATGTTTTTTGTTCATCTTCCATGTATTAAAAGCAGCTATGAAACACAGAAAATTCATTTTTTATACCACAAAATAGAACACTATTGTATTTTCTCAACTATGCAGTCACCCCACATGCTTCATATTCTTGAGATAATTCTTGATTTTTCACTGACCTAGAATGTTGTTATGCTAATGTATTAAGTCTGTCATTGGAAACCTTTTATTAGCAGGTTTTACAATATCTTCTAACTTTCAACAGTAATTGTACACTTGAAACAATACAAGTAGTTCTTTGAATTTTCAATTAATGCCCTTTTCTGATACTTGAACGGTGTTCTGCTTGTTGCATTTAACCAATAATAAAACTTATTTCTTCAGCTATCATACTCTTCATTGATTGCAGATTCTGCAATCTATCTTGTTTTGAAACATTCTCCCTGGAATACGTCTCTTAGTTCTCTGTACGCCTACTCCTCAGAATGAAGGAAAAAAAATATTAGTTGGCCATTATTTCATTTCACTTTTTTCTTTGTGCTCCAGGGATGGTCAATGTCCTGAATATTGTGGGGAGGAACAAGCGATTTGTGCTGTTGGTTTGGCAAAAGCCAAGCCTGGTGTTTTTATTGAAGCCATCCAGTATGTCCTTGTTTTGGCAACACCTGTTGAGGTATTTTAATCCCACTACATTATGCATACTTCCATTGTTAGTGTGAAGCAGTGTTTAAAGGGAGTACAAATATCTTGGTTTCATTGCTATGAAATTTACAAACTTTATTTTTTTATTTTTAAATATTTTAATCTTTCATCTTACAAAAAAACTCTTTTAATCAGCTGATCCTTGTTGGAGTATGCTGTTCTGGAAGAGTTGATGAAACTGATCCATATGCAGAAGTTTCACTTCAGCCACTGCCAGAATATACCATTCCATCTGATGGAGTCACTATGACTTGCATCGCTTGCACTGATAAGGGTCTTATATATCTGGCTGGCCGTGATGGTCATGTTTATGAACTGCAATATACAACCGGTTCAGGTTGGCAAAAGCAATGTCGTAAAGTCTGCCTAACTTCTGGTCTAGGAAGTGTTATTTCGAGGTAATTGGCATCTTCCATACTTTTACCATTAATTTTCTGTATTACATCATAAATTGGATGGGTATAATTTTTCTTCTGCACGGATGTCACTGACCACGACTTTATGAGATATTCTTATAATGTTTGAAGCCTTAACCTCAAGTCTCCTTTTGCTTGTGTCATAAAATTTTAAACTTTTTAGTATCTTATTTCCTTCTCTCTCTATCTCTCCAGGTGGGTGGTGCCTAATGTTTTTTCTTTTGCACGGAAGTCATTGACCACTACTTTATGAGATATTCTGATTATTGTGTTTGAAGCTTTAACCCCTAGTCTACCTTTTGCTTGTGTCATAACTTTTAAACTTTTATAGTAGGCCAGTAGCTTATTTCCTTCTCTCCCTCTCTCCAGGTGGGTGGTGCCTAATGTTTTTAAATTTGGAGCTGTGGACCCAATTGTTGAAATGGTTGTTGATTCTGCGAGGAATGTTTTATATGCACGCACGGAGAAGATGAAAATTCAAGTATACTCTCTTGGGTCGAATGGAGATGGCCCACTGAAGAAGGTCGCTGAAGAAAGAAACTTGATCACTCAGAGGGAGGCCAACTATGGTATCAGACGCCAAGCAGGGTCAAGGGACCCTTCTCGACCAATCAAACCATCTATAGTTTCTATATCACCTTTATCTACCTTGGAATCAAAGTGGTTGCATCTTATTGCCGTTTTGTCAGATGGGCGAAGAATGTACCTTTCGACTGCTACATCTGGTGATAATAGTGGGGCTGGCGGAGGTTTAGGTGTGTTTGGTACAAATAACCGGAAACCAAGTTGCTTGAAGGTTGTCACAACAAGACCCTCTCCTCCTATAGGGGTTAGTGGTGGGCTTGCTTTTGGTGCTCTTTCTCTTCCCGGAAGATCTCACAATGATGACCTATCTCTGAAGATTGAGTCAGCATACTATTCTTCTGGAACTCTTGTTCTTTCTGATTCATCTTCAGCTGCTGTTTCTTCCCTTCTGATCGTGAACAGGGACCCCACAACGCAATCTCTTTCATCTAGTAGCTTTGGAACAGGCGCAAGGGGTTCTCGCGCGCTTAGAGAATCTGTGCTGTCTATTCCAGTGGAAGGCAGAATGCTTTTCGCTGCAGATGTTTTACCCCTGCCAGATGCAGCTTCAGTTGTACAGTCTCTATACTCTGAACTGGAACTATGTGGATTTCCTAACTCTTTGGAGTCTTGTGAAAAGACTTCCAGTAAACTTTGGGCTAGAGGTGATCTTTCTACTCAACACATATTACCTCGAAGAAAAATTGTCATATTCAGTACCATGGGTATGATGGAAGTAGTTTTTAATAGACCGGTTGACATCCTTAGGCGTTTGCTAGAGTCTAACTCACCGAGATCACTGCTTGATGACTTCTTCAACCGTTTTGGTGCTGGAGAGGCAGCTGCCATGTGCTTGATGCTTGCTGCACGCGTAGCATACACGGATACCTTTATAAGCAACATTGTTTCTGATAAGGCAGCTGAAGCTTTTGAGGACCCTAGAGTTGTTGGAATGCCGCAGTTAGAGGGAAATGGTGCATTTTCGAACCCAAGAACCACAGCTGGAGGATTCAGCATGGGCCAGGTTGTTCAAGAGGCCGAGCCTGTGTTTTCAGGTGCTCATGAAGGCCTCTGTATGTGCTCATCGAGGTTACTTTTACCGGTGTGGGAGTTTCCTGTTTTTATAGTCAAAGGTGGATCGGGATCTTCAGACGCTATGTCTGACGATGGAATTATAACGTGCCGGATCTCTGTTGGGGCTATGCGCTTGCTTGAGGACAAGATTCGCTGTCTAGAGAAGTTTTTACGGTCTAGAAGGAATCAAAGGCGAGGACTCTATGGATGTGTAGCTGGTATGGGAGACATAACTGGTTCTATTTTGATTGGAACTGATTTAGTTGCGGCTGACAGAAGTATGGTGAGAAATCTATTTAGTTCATACTCTCGTAATTCTGATTCGGGTGAAGTTGGATCATCAAATAAAAGACAGAGGCTTCCATACAGTCCTGCTGAACTGGCTGCCATGGAGGTATTTCTGAACGTTCAGGACTTGTTTAAGTGGGAACAACGTATATTATGTAAGTTGATAATTTATTCTGTTGTTTCTAGGTGAGAGCTATGGAGTGTATCAGGCAGTTGCTTCTTCGATGTGGGGAAGCCCTCTTTTTGCTGCAACTTATATCACAACATCTTGTGGCACGTTTGCTTCAAAGTTTTGATGCAAGTACTAGACAAGCTGTTGTTGAGTTAACATTCCACCAATTAGTTTGTTCAGAAGAGGGAGATCGACTTGCAACAAGGCTTATATCTGCTTTAATGGAGGTACTTAGGCATAGTGATGCCCATAACTGTCACTTTTGTTGCTCATAGTGCTTGAATAAATATCATTATTATGATCTTTATTATCCCCACTCACTCACTCTCTCTCTCTAGCTTTTCTTATCAACATTTAATGTCAGTTGCGTACCTTTTTTCAGCTCATAAGTGCTTCTTTATTAATCTTTTTCTCACATCACCTATCATCCATTCATCCAGTATTATACTGGTCCTGATGGCAGGAGCACTGTGGATGATATTAGCAACAGACTAAGTGATGGCTGTCCAAGCTATTACAAAGAGAGTGATTACAAGTTTTATGTAGCTGTTGAATTTTTGGAGAGAGCTGCTGCTTCTTCTGATGTAGAAGAAAGGGAATTTTTGGCTAGGGAGGCGTACAACAACTTAAGTAAAATTCCAGAATCTACTGACTTGCTAACTGTCTGTAAACGTTTTGTAGATCTGAGGTTTGTGATTTTGCCACTTCCCATGCGCTCCATATTTACTTGGTATATTTATTCGATCACAGGTTAAGCTTGACAAATTTGTGATACTGTAGATTCTATGAAGCTGTAGTCCGATTGCCTTTGCAAAAAGCTCAGGCTGTTGACCCAACTGGTGACGCATTCAATGATCAAATAGATGATGGGATCAGGGACCACGCCCTTTCTCGGCGTATGCAGTGCTATGAAATTGTCACTAATGCTTTGCGTTCTCTAAAGGGGGAAGATTCACTGAAGGAATTAGGGTCTCCTATCAGGCCCGCTGTCCAATCTGTCCTCGATAGTGCCTCTCGTAAAAAATACATATGCCAGATAATTCAACTCGGCGTTCAATCTTCGGATAGAGTTTTCCATGAGTATCTGTATCGAACATTAATCGACCTAAGCCTTGATGACGCGTTATTAGAATATGGTGGCCCAGATTTGGTACAATTTTTGCAAAGGGCTGGACGTGATCCTACTCATGAGGTTTGATTCTTATATATTATGTGTGTGTTTTCATTCGATCAGATAATATTAATGGGGTAGAAAAGATGTTTGTTGAACTTCAATCCACCTATGATTCTATGAATCATCATAGAGACTAATGGTTTAAGAGATTGTGGCCCTCTTCTTGGAGACCAATGACAATGTGTTCGAACAAGTTAAATTTCACCTTCCATTATTTATATGCTTTTTCCATTTAGGTCCGGGCCGTTTCGTCTGTTACATCTTCAATTTCACGCTTTGGTCATTCTAGAGTGTCTGTTGCATCTAATCAGATAAAGTACTTTGAGCTTTTGGCACGGTACTATGTCTTGAAACGCCAGCACGTTCTTGCTGCTCAAATATTATTAAGACTTGCAGAAAGGCGTTCAACTGAAGCTGGGGATTCCCCAACATTTGAACAAAGGTATATTACAAATTTTAATGTGGTCTTGATATGTGGTATTGTGGTGTTAGTACTTCATTGATAATTTGATATAGAATAATAGATAAGTAGATAACTAGGGTGCTGTCCCTACATGGATATCTCTTCAGTTGGGATATTTCTTTGAGGAAAAATAATATCGAATAATTTATAGTACTACTTATATGACTTTGATCCTCGAGGATTAATTTATGTGATTACTGATGCATATAAACATTTTTTATTTATTAAAATTGCCAATGGATATAGATGAGACTTAAATCTGATAATATATTGACTGCGATTGGACAAGCTCTCATAGCATTTCACTTTCATATTTATTTTCTTGAGAAAAGTGTAGAACTTAATTTTAAAGAATTATGATTTTTTGGGGGTGATTGGTTGTGAGATGAAAATGTAGATTATGATAATTGATGTGATATAAAAATAGATTAATGATCCGAACTGATTAGTAGTTAGAAATATGTGAGCTAGTAAATACGGAGTAGTAAATTTTGTATGGAAGTGTGGAGTACAGTTTCTCTGTTTTGTATAAACCAGTTGCATCTTTCTGCGGAAGTGGAGTGAAAACTCAAAATTTTGACATCCAAGTATTACTGTTGTCTTACCCTTTTCTCTTTCAGCTAACAGTTTCTCTGACCTTTTACTGCTTCTTATGCCAGGCGTCAATACCTGAGCAATGCTGTTCTACAAGCAAAGAGTGCCAATGAAGCCGCCAATCTAAATGTCTCTGTACAAAGTGCAATTGATAACGGGCTTCTTGATTTACTGGAAGGGAAGCTTGCTGTTCTTCAAATTCAGATGAAGATTAAAGAAGATCTGGAAGCCATGGCTTCGAGGTTGGAAACTTCTCTCGACAAATCTGAAGCGAACGCAAATAGCTCATCACCTGACGATGGTCTAACTACCGATACAAATTTTATTAGTGATGTTCGAGAAAAGGCAAAGGAGTTATCAGTTGATTTAATGACCATCACTCAGTTATACAATGATTATGCCGCTCCTTTCGAACTCTGGGAGGTTTGTGATTATTCTGTCCTTTGGTGATACTACGTAGTAGTTAGAACTGCAAAATTTATGTTGCTTCATTTGTCCAGAAAATGATCCTATTTTTAGCTTGGAAAGCATAAAATAGGTGATATAGAGGGTGCTTGACTTTTATTTAAAAGATCTTATCTTATAAGTTCCTTCTTGCTTTGAAAGCTTATAAGATACTTTAAGCCCTATTTTAAAAATAAAATGTGTAAAGCGTATTGGATAAAAATAAGATGAAATAGCTTGTAAGATGCCAGTAGTGTTGTTAATGTAATAAAAAAGTGCAATGCTACAGAAGATATGATCTGATTATTTTCTCCAAAATCCCTGCATTTGTACGTTACTTTACAAAAATAAATGTTCTGTTAACAGATATAAAAATGTCATTCAGTTTGAATTTTTTAAATCTTGCTTTAAATATCTTCTTTTCCAAATAGTCAAATACTTTATCTCAAGGCAATTTATCTTTTGCTTATAGATATGTCTGGAAATGTTGTACTTTGCAAGCTATTCTGGTGATACCGACAGCAGCATTATCAGAGAGATCTGGGCTAGACTCATTGATCAAGCTCTCACTAGTGGTGGTATTGCTGAAGCTTGTGGAGTGTTGAAGAGGGTTGGTTCTCGTGTTTTTCCCGGTGATGGAGCTACTTTACCCTTGGATACACTATGTCTTCACCTTGAGAAAGCTGCACAGGTAAAAGTTTAAGCTGATTGGATATTCTTCATTTTGGAAATTCTCTTCTAGAATAGTGATTGAAACATTTTTGAACGAATAAGGAATTGTGTTTTAGCTGGTGAGTGGGTATGACATGAAAATATAATGTTGAGAAAGTTGATTAGATATAGCAACAGTAGAATAATGATTGGATATGGTTAATGAATAATTATTTATTTGATGTTTTTTTTAATTAACAAAAATAGTGTTCTAGATAAGAAAAGGTTAATGTGTTTTTCTACTTAATTATCCAAAAAAACATATCATAGACTGATACAAGTTGGGTTTAACAAACCTACCTAAACAAAATCTAAGAATTTTGGTGTCTAAACTCTAAACACACTACTATACTTTCAACTTCATTGTCATATTCTTTACTGATCGTCTTAGCGCCTTTTTGACATGACTACCATTTCATGTTCTTTGCAGGAAAGGCAGGTCTCGGGAGTTGAGCCTGTTGGGGACGAAGATATATCGAGGGCTCTTCTAGCTGCATGCAAAGGAGCAATAGAACCTGTGCTGAATACTTACGATCAGTTGTTATCGAGTGGAATAATATTGCCATCTCCGAGTTTAAAGTTACGTCTGCTTAGGTCTGTCTTGACTGTTCTTCGTGAGTGGGCAATGTCGGTCTTTGCACAGAGAATGGGCACAAGCTCGGCCGGAGCTTCTCTGATTCTCGGTGGGCCGTATTCAATGGGGCAATCAACTTACTTAAATCAAGGCATCCGTGATAAGATCATTAGCACTGCAAATAGGTGTTTTTCTTACCTTTGCACTCTCTTGCTGCTCTCGAGTTTTATGTTGTTCTCATCTGGGTTAAATTATGAAAAGGTCCCCCAGTACGTGTTTAGTGTAATTACTTCAGTTAACTTTCTAAATTATGAATTCCCCTTAACTAATATTATCAAGGGCTTGTATGTTAGTTTTGAAAGTGAACTGATGTTGTGAATCTCTAGGGTATTTCATGTGGTTAACCCTCAATTTAGAAAAGAAAAATCTTTGAAAATTTTGCAATTTTTTTCTCTATAAATTCATTTTGTTGTGACAACTCTCTTCCAATATCCTTGTAAAATCAGGTATATGAACGAGGTGCGGAAGTTGTCCCTTCCACAAAATCAAACGGAAGCTGTCTACAGAGGGTTTCGTGAGCTCGAAGAGTCAGTATTGAGTCAGCCCTTTACCTTTTGAGCTGTTTTAGGTCTGCCCTTATATGTTTTGTTTGTTGTATGAATAGCTTAGCTTTGTGTTGGTACAAACACTTGAATAAGATGATTTTTTTTTCTACCGTGCATATGAAATTGGAATATAATTTCTGTCTTTTACATCTCTTTGATTTAAAGGTGTCGTACACATGATCAATACTGTATACCATAAATAAATTGGATAAAATTTTATAAGGCCAGACTGTATTGGCATTTCCCAACACACCCAAAGTTGATGTGCCAAAAAATAGTTTGAAACCTAGCGTGATCTCCTCTCAAGTGGCTCGATGTCTCTTTTGCGTCGGGTTACCTGATGAGGACCCTAGCACGTCTTCTACGTATGTTCTTGTACCGACTATTTGTGAGTTGTGGTCGAAATCGTGCAATTCGTGTACTAATCTTCTCGAGGTGAGTTGTGGTCGAAATCGTGCAATTCGTGTACTAATCTTCTCGAGGTTTCGACGCACTTTCAATTAAACAAAAGTGTTATTTTTGTTTAGCTCCTCATATCAATTTTGAAAGATTAAAAATCTATCAAATGTTGATGCGGAAATAATGCACTCCTACGAGTGGATGCGATCGAACTCGAGGCCCTCGGATAATTGTAGCGAGTCACGCGCGCGTACAATCGCCAGAACAATTTATAACCGTCGGAGGGATGATAATTTATAGCGAGTACAATCGCCAGAACAATTTATAACCCTTGGAGGGATGATAATTTATAGCGAGCAATTTATAACCCTTGGAGGGATGATAATTTATAGCTAGCGTATCAATTTTGAAAGATTGAAAATCTACAAAGGGTTGATGCGGAAAAACGGACTACGCGCCCTCCTACGAGTGGATGCGATTCCACTCGAGGCCCTCAGAGAATTGTAGTGAGTTACTTCAAACTTGAGCCCGAGAATTGTAGAGGGTCATGCGCGTATGATCATGCGCGCACGATCGTCGAAACAATTTATAGTCGTGTATTATAAGCTTATATATATGTAAGCCTTGACTATAAATCGTGTAAAGAAAAAAGGTTCTTTGATTGATAAAAAGATTAATAAAATTACAATGCTTCGCCTCTCGTATACAGAGATCGATAGAGACTACTAAACTAGATAAATTTGTATAAGAAAAGAAAATTCTAGTATCCTAAGGAAACTAAATAATAATAAAATCTAGATAATCTAGAAGATACTTCTAGAAAACTTTATAATTACTTAATTAAAATACTAATTAAACAAATAAAATAATTAAATAAAAGATAATTTGGACTTGGAGAATTGGGTGTCCATAACCGAAGGCTGCCGCGCCGGCCTTCAGCCATCGTGATCGCCGGTGAGTCGTCAAAACATTTGCCGGAATGTTCGCCGGAGTAATTGTCGGTATTTCGCCGTACCTCGCCGATAATCAAAATTTGAAGCTATTTTTTTTTTCTTTTTTATTATTTAAGGTAGGTTGATAGTTGTATTTGTAAGAAAGAGCAATATTTGTAAGTCGAAATATTTTTACCCCTTAATTTAAATACACAAATGAAGTAGATTGAAAGGTTAAATTTGTTTGATTATCCTAATATATAAATATGAAAAACTAGAGCTAAAGGTTAAATCTGTCTTTTTTTCCCTATGTGCTCTTTATTTTTTTTCGTTTTTCCTTTATATGTGATTGACGTTCAACAAAAAAAAATGATTTCAAATTTATTATTTTATTTATTCAAAATTTTTAATTTTTTTTCGTTCATAATATTTTTTATTGATAATTATGTTAATATAAAATATTAAATTGTCAAACAAATTAACAGCTTATAAGTTTACATTTAGGACCTGACTTTTGGACTGAAAACGGTTGAACTGAACTGAACTTAAACGATCTGAAATGAACTGAACTGAACTTATCTGAACAGAACGTATTGATTTTTTTTATAAAAATAATAATAATTTTTTATAAATTATTAAATATTTTTTTGTAAATATTAATTATATTATGAAAGTAACTAGATTGTATATTTGAAATTATAGATTGAAATTGTTTATTTATTTATTTATTTTATATTAATTTATTTTGAAACGAACTTAATCGAGCTGAACTAAAGCGATCTGATCTGAACTGAACTGAACTGAAGTAAGCAATCTGAACTGAACTCGACTAAAATTAAGTCCAACAGAAGTAGTTTTTATCCAAAAAGTTTAATAATTTATTTATCAAATAATATATTATTGACTCTTAAAACAATTTATAAAATAAATCCACTCAAATACACTCTCACTTCCTTACTCAAATACACTCTCACTTCCTTATTTTATTTTATTTTATTTAGTTGAGTTCAATTCATATTGAAACAATTTTTTTTCTTTCTCAAATCTCAATCCTTCTTTGATGCTCGGAAGGCCTCACTTGTGGCTAGGGCTGGAAATGAGCCGAGCTGCTCGCGAGCGCTCGTGAGCGGCTCGAGTCAACGCTCGACTCGAGCTCGATCAAACTCGAGCTCGAGTCGAGCTCGAGCTACTCGAGCTTTTTACGAGCTCGGGCTCGAGCCTAGTATTTATGCTCACGAGCTGCTCGCGAGCAGCTCGAATAAATATGTTTTTATTAAAATACCTCTAATATATATATATATATATATATATATATATATATATATATATATATATATATATATATATATATATATATATATATATATATATTAATCCAAATCCAAATCCTTTTTTTACCGAAAATATAACCATTGCTTCAAATATACCGATCGAAAGCTTGAGAAATGAATCGATCCCTAGCTGCTCGAAGGAGCCGATCCCGAGTTACTCGAACGAGCCGAGCCCGAGCTAGTCGAACGAGCCGAGCTCGAGCTTCCAATATTGTTTGCGAGCCGAGCTCGAGCCCCGTAATACATGGCTCGTCGAGCTCGAGCTCGAGCTCGAGCATGGGCAAAATTTATGCGAGCCGGCTCGATAAATTCAAAACTCGACTCGGCTCGGCTCGTTTCCAGCCCTACTTGTGGCTGTCGAAGAGTTCATCCAAATGAACCAACTTTTAACAATACCCTTTCCTTTTTTAATTAGCTAATTTGGAATGTAATTTGTGCACACAATAAAATAGGAATCAAAATTAAATAACCAATCCTTTAAATAAATACTAATGATAGTGACTAATGACTATAAATGAAAAGGTCAATTTCCTTTTTGTTGGTAAATAAAATACTGTAATAAAGATATTTAAACAAACAAGGTGATCAAAGGTATTTTAGTCATTTAAGTCACCGCACCAATCCCCAATAGCCACCTAATCTTTCCTCTACAGAAACCCCCTTTCGGACACAGGCACTACATTTAAAAACCCTAATTAAAAAACTAATTCTATATAAAAAAAGGAAACAAAACACAATAAAATAAAATACTTCATTAAACAGTTTTTCCTTTTTTTATTTTTATTTTTATTTATTTATTTCTTATCGTCGTTCTCACACCCTCGCTGATCCTCTGTCCTAAATTTCCCCAGTCTATCACTAGATCTGCTTTCGTTCTTGATCAATCGATAAATCCTAAAATTATTTCGTGTAATTTCGGTACAGTGTACATCTAATTGTGATGAAACGTAGACAATAAGCTTGTTTTCGGAGCGGGGTTTTCCATGGCGGATGCGATATCTGTGATTCCGGCGGCGGTCCTCCGCAATCTCTCCGATAAGCTCTACGAGAAGCGGAAAAATGCTGCTCTTGAGGTGCGTGAATCGCATATGAAGCAATTTTATTTATTTTTGTTAATCTCTTCTGGGGTTTTCGGATGTCAGTGGGTCTAATTTTGTTTATTTGCATTTTTTGTTTTACGTCTATTGCTGTTGCTTTGTATTGAATTTGTTGGATCTAGGTGGAAGGGATAGTGAAGCAATTAGCGTTGTCAGGGGATCACGATAAAATCACCGCCGTGATCAATTTGTTGGCGAATGAATATACGTACTCGACCCAAGTAAATCATAAGAAAGTATGTATTTTCAACTTTGTTTTGAAGTCACTGTTATGTTAGAGTATTTGAAAATGTTTATAACTCCAAGAATTAGCATATGTTTTGTTGGGAATTTTTTCTTGTGCTTCATCTTCCTACTTTTTTAAGGGAGGTTTGATAGGATTGGCGGCAGCAACAGTGGGTTTGACTTCCGAAGCAGCACAACATCTTGATGTAAGAATGCCCTTTTTTTGAAAGATTGATGTATTTTTTCTGTGGATGTCTTTTGTATATTTCTTTTAATTGAGGTGTGAATTCTTTCTTCTTAATGCATAAAAGTGGGGTTGTAACGATTGTTAATCGGTAATTTTGAAACTTTTCTGGTGCAAATACTTGTATATTTAAGAGTCCATTACAAGGAATTGACTATCAGCAGAATATTCTATCTTTTTATATAGTTGAACTGACTTTACTTGAACTATTGCTCATTAAGGAGTATAAGGACTGTTTAAAGGACTACAATAGCTACGAATTTGGCAGGGTATAAAAAATGAATCAACAAAACTTGGTTTATGTGATATTGCTAGGATAAAAATAGAAGTATGGGTGTAAGTATATATCCTACAGAGTACACTGGACGGGGTGTTTTGAAGTTGAATAAACAGGAAATATGTCGCTGACTCACTCCAGATCTTATCATGTGAGAGTTATAATGGTGTCAGGATGAAATGGTTTAAAAAGTTGTACTGTAATTCTTTTTGTTGCAGGCTCCAAGTGTAGATTTTTGTTTCTCCATGAATGATATTACATTGTATCTGAAAACTTGATTTTCAAACAATAGAAGCTGTAGGGCATCTTCAAAACAGTACTTGGTTAAAAAATCTTTCATTGGCTTTTGTGCTTATGAATTATTTCATATGTGCTTAAGAATTTAATTAAAAAAATCATTCTACATCTAGAGATAATTTGGGGTATTTTTCTTAAATATATGTTTGTCATATGTTTTCATTTTTTTTTCCATCTTATCATTTTTGTACTTCAGGATTGTGTCCACGAATGTTTCTAATATTTTTTTAATGAATCTGCTACTTTTCTGTGACTTCAGCAAATCGTTCCACCTGTCTTGAATTCCTTTGGCGATATAGATAGCAGAGTTCGTTATTATGCCTGCGAAGCTTTGTATAACATTGCAAAGGTGGGCAAAGGCACTTGTATTATTCTCATTTCCTCCGTTATGTTTATGTATTTCATGACCGTTAATTTTCAGGTTGTGAGAGGCGATTTTATTGTGTTCTTCAACGAGATATTTAAAGCTCTATGTCAGCTCTCAGCAGATATAGATGCCAATGTACAGAGTGCTGCTCATCTTTTAGATAGGCTTGTGAAGGTATAGGTTTATTTGTGAAGATCTAAAGGTATATTTAATGATTCTAGTAGATATCTAAAAGAGTAATCGCTACATCTTTTGCTTGGTTGTCTGAATGCAGGATATTGTCACTGAGAGCGATCAATTTAGGTTGGTAGTTTCTTCATTTCTGCCTCTTATCAGTTGTATTGAATTTTAACATCGTTCAAATTATATAGCAACCTTGTTTTTAACTTGGATTCACTACCCTTTTGACTGATGCAGCATTGAAGAATTTATACCTTTGTTGAGAGAAAAAATGAATGTCTTAAACCCTTTTGTACGGCAGTTTTTAGTCGGATGGATTACTGTTCTGGATAGTGTTCCTGATATTGATATGCTGGGTTTTCTCCCTGACTTCCTTGACGGTGGGTGCCATAGTGTGAGCCTCTGAGGTTTTATTTGTTCTACTGTTGTGTTGCTGATATATAGTACCCATTGATTATGAATTGCAGGCTTATTCAACATGCTAAGTGATTCTAGCCATGAAATAAGGCAACAAGCTGATTCAGCACTTTCTGAATTTCTTCAAGAAATCAAGAACTCTCCAGTAAGATTTCATCTAGTGTTAAGTTTATAAAGTTCATCAACAAGTACAGAATGATGTATGTTTGGTTTCTTTTCTTTTGTGCATATATGTGTATCTAATGAATACTACTATATGTCCAAACCAAAGGCCATTGAGGGTGGTGGGGAGAAAAGCTTTTTTTTTTTTTTTCCTATATTCTATTTGTAGGATTCAGCAATTGGTTTGTTTTCATCCCTGTAATAAGTTGTCAACTTAGAAATATCTGTATGTGGATTTCCTCCTAGTAGTATGCATAGCTGATCTCAGACAACAATTAATAAGAGAATTGGGTGATGTCTTACAGCAGTAACAACTTACAGTCCGTCTAAAAAAAGCAACCTATTTTTACGATTGAAGTCTGAAAAGATCATTCCTGTAAGACTTGCTGGTTAGCATGCAAACTACAGAATGTGCTAGTCTTTACTAGCACAAATACAGAGATATTACTTTTCACTGTTCCAAGACACAGGGATATTACTTTACACTGCGGTCTTGCACTGTTATTTCTGAAACAAGGGCATAAGTAAAAGTTTCGTGAACAGAATGAGAACTCTATCTAGAATGTGAACAAGGGCATATTTGTACAAGAATTTAAGTCACAAAGTTTTGTCACTGACCAATATATCAAGGGTAATATGTAGCACAATAGAGAACCAAGGCTTTGACACCTTATATTCTTCTATATATTATTGAGAACTCTCATTTTAGTTACTCTATCTAGAATTTGATTTAGTATTGGATTATGTGTGAGAAGTGGAATTACATTATTGAATGAAATGAAATTTGTTTAGGTCTAGACATGTGAATATAATTACTTGCATACTTTAATTTATGTACATGTTAAAAATGAATTTATGGTTGTTTTTATGTTTTATGGTGTATTTTGTTTGTTTTTATAGTGGTTTCATGGTTTGGTTCAGTTTCAATGTATAGTTTTAGAAGTGAGTTATATATATTTTTTGGAAGATATTTACGGTTAGGTCCAATTGAAATGATACAATTGAGAGTAGTTGTGATCCATGTGGCTGGTTCTTACTAGATTAATATGAATCAAATGATAATATTATAGGAATATTGATTGTTCAGTTACAGAATAGGGGTATCTAAGCCTAAGGGGTTGAAAATTTGACATTGCATAGTTTTCTAAAATACTGCAGTGAACCTCTTTATAGAGAAGTCTGCTATGTTGAAATCTGCTAACGAGTAACTGCGGGTTCACCCTTCCTGATTTTAACTTTACCATAAAATATGCTGCTTGTGGTATAAAATACAGAAAATGTTTTAATTTTTTTACAATCATGGACCCAGCATTAAAGATTCTTGGTGCAACCGGAAAGAAACAGAAGAATTTGATTTTATTTTTGTACACTTGAAAACACGTAACTGGCAGCTTCTTACCCCCAAAGACGAACAATTGATTAAATAATGGATTCCTGCAGTGAAGAAATATAATCTGGACCGCAGGTAAACTACTAAATAAAGGCAAAACTTGAAGACATTGCTACTTTGGTGAGGAGCTTGATGGAATCATGATTTGTATGCTTATATATGGATTTCCTAGGACTTATTGCATGATATAGTAATGAGGAACGAACCGATGTTACTTTTCAATTATTTTTATGACTTAATGTTCCTCTTTGAAGTCTGTAGATTATGGTCGCATGGCTGAGATACTTGTACAGAGAGCAGCTTCGCCTGATGAATTTACTCGACTGACTGCTATTACCTGGGTAAGTGTAGTTGGTCACATTTTACGGGTGTTGTGGGCTTTACCTACTTCTGAGAAGTCTAAATTATCATTGCATTTGTTCATCGTGTGGTTTACACGCTCTTTTCTTCAGATCAATGAGTTTGTTAAACTTGGTGGGGACCAACTTGTGCCTCATTATGCTGATATTCTTGGTGCAATCCTACCTTGCATATCAGACAAGGAAGAGAAAATTAGAGTTGTAAGTTTTCTTGTTGCATGTTAGCATGTTACCAATGCTTGCCTTTTGTCTTTGTGTGACTTGTTCCGTTCTCTTTTGTGTCTCAAAATGCTTAGTAACTTATGTTTACTTCAGGTTGCTCGTGAAACAAATGAAGAGCTGCGGGGAATCCAAGCTGATCCAGCTGAGGGATTTAATGTAGGATCCATTCTCTCCGTAGCCAGGAGGTACTCTATCCTTGAAGACATGGAACAATTGTGTTTATATTGGTTACAAGTGGCCTTTTGCTATACTGATGAGCCTTACAGAATGCGATAAAAAAATTGGGTCTCACATCAGTCACTTTCAGGCATCTGTCCAGTGAATGGGAAGCTACCCGTATTGAAGCTCTGCACTGGATATCAACCCTATTAAATAGACATCGGACAGAGGTAATTAATTCAATTTCTATACATGGCTTTTCCATGTTCCATCTAGGTAATGCGACACATATTTTCCAGTGGAACAATATCTTGTAGCATAGATGGATACAAGTATCTAGTTACTGATGTAAACTCATTCGTCCTTATATTTCTTTTCTATTGGCTGTCCTGTTGATTTGAAGAATTTTTGGGAATAAGATCAAAAATCCTGTAAAGTGGTTGAGTGCGGATGTCGTCGTTGGCAGGCTGAACCCTCATGCAGTCATGCATGAATGATCATAAGATTTTCTTCTGGTACACTGATTCCCACTTGTTAATGACGAGTAGGGGTTTAGTAGTTTGAGTCCGCAAAATATTTTGTTGGACTGAAACTCTGGGCACACATTTTATTTACTTGTTCAGTCATAACGGAGTTTATTTCTTGGATTCCGTGGATAAGCTTTGTATGAATTTCATAAATAAAAAATTTAATGTGTTGTCAATTTAAAAAATAAATAATACTACAAGTTTCTAAATTATAAGTCTATTTGCACATAATACCGTAACCTTTTTTTTTTCTTGCTCTTGAGCTGTTGTATGATGTTTTTCCTCACTTTCTTCTTTAACCAGGTTTTATCATTTCTGAGTGAGATTTTTGAAACACTTTTAAAGGCACTTTCAGATCCTTCTGATGAGGTATTTTTCTTCTAATGTTTATTATTTTCTTCATGCTTTTTCTTTAGGCTCTTTAGTTAAGTTTGTGCAGAACATATTATATGCTGCTTTGTATCAGATACGATGTTTTTGGAGTTTATTGCATGCTACATCTTAGCTTAATAATCAAATATGTTGATATTTGATTTTATTTGAATTATATTCGAATATTCGTATTCATATTTGAATTCTAATCGAACTCTAATTTTGATATCCGAATATATGCAAGTCTATTTGAGAATATTTAAATTCGAATATATGCTTTATCATATTTTATTTTTTAAAATGTTGCTTAAAAATCAAATCACAATAAATTTGAATTGATTTCAACCTTACATTTGGAATTTATGGAATAATATTATAAATTAATATCTCCTTATTTTTTGTTAATTATAATTTATTTAATGTTGATAAAAGTTTACAAACACTACTTTTATTTGTACCTTGTGACTCTTGTTTGGTGTTTCTTAAAAGTCAAGACCTTACTTTCACTTGCAAAACACATAAGACTGCTCTATTGGATCTATTAATCAATCTTCATTTTCTAATCGTATTACAATAACTAGCATGAAAGCTGTGTTGTATTAGAAATTAGTAATTACCAAACTGGCAGTGGTTTCGGAATAGATAATTTCAAAATCAGGAAATCTCCAACCGGGGGCAACTAGGTGGAACCGGTTCACAGTTCTGATCGGTAACTAACAGTTGAATTACTTTTCGAAAAGAAATTGATAAAATAGAATTCTTATATTTTGGCTTTCATTTGTTCACGAGGATGTAACTTTTAGTTCAATTCTAAGTTAAAGTAATGATTGTAAAGCTTCGGCTGATGAAAACACAATTGTATTTAAGAAAAATACCCCAACACGAGGACAACCAAACTAGATTCGTATGAACACTGTCTAGAATTCAGTAGACACAAGTCCATCTGTCAGAGTATGTGCTTATATCATTTGAATTGGTTTACAGTAATCACACTCAGTACATCACAAAGACTTAAACATAAAAAAGTTTATAGATTAAAGCTAAAGACTCTTCTTGATTCTTGTAGAACCGCACTTGATCAAATTAATAGAAATTTTAACTTATTAGAAGGTAAGTAGCCTATGTATCCTCGTAGAATAATCAGATCTCTTTTGGTGTGATAGTCTGGGCGAATGGTAGATGGTGGTCGACTTTTGGAGCTAGATTTTTATTCAGCAGGATGTATGCGTGTAATATGTTATATAAGGGCCGTTTAGTCGTTACCTTTAGTGTACACATATTCTAGGGTTTTGCTGAACCGTCGGTGACCAGAAAATGTCTAAAAAAAATTGTGAACTGGCCAGTTCATGGTTGGGAAAAGTTGGAAACTGGAACTGAACTGCATGAATGCTGTTCGCACCCGATGCTTCAACCATTGACCACATTTTAGTTGCCAGTTTCGAAACTAGGACGGCGGTTTTGGCCATGTCTATGTTGTAAGACATAGTGAATATTGTATTTTCTTGCACATGAACGAGTTCCATACGATATGTATGCCTTTTCATCTTGAAATGATTTGATTTATATAGGTGAGGTTGCATGAGTTAAAATGGCTTGTTTCCAATGAAGGGAGTTTCAACTGTTGCACCACATTGACCTCCTCTACTTATTGTCATTTTCTTCCAGGTAGTGCTTTTGGTACTAGAGGTCCATGCATGCATAGCGAAAGATGAGAAGCATTTTGATCAGCTCATCATTTATTTAATTCAGAATTTTCAAGTTGACAACTCTCTTTTGGAGAAGTACGTCTTTTAAGCTGTGTTTACTTGTTTTTTTGCTTAAGTATGATTGTATATAGTTAAAGATATCAATCTTATTGTCTTGCAGACGGGGTGCTTTGATCATCCGTAGATTATGTGTACTTTTAGATGCTGAAGTTGTGTATAGGAAACTTTCCAATATACTTCAAGAAGAGTCTGATTTGGATTTTGCGTCGATTATGGTTCAGGTATTATGTATGTTTGAGCATGTAACATTATTTTGCATTATTGTTTCCACCTTCAGAATCACAATTTAAAATCTTATAACTCTTTCATATCTAAGAGTGATAATGGAGAGTGAACTTGAGGATTATTCACAATCAAGTTTCTCTTTCAGGCTTTGAATTTGATTTTGCTAACTTCATCTGAGTTGGCTAACCTTCGCAACCTCCTGAAGAAATCCTTGTTTGATGTAGCCGCAAAAAACTTATTTCTCTCTTTATATGCATCATGGTGCCATTCACCAATGGCCATCATAAGCCTTTGCTTATTGGCTCAGGTAAGAGGCTGTTGCGCTTATTGGTTAGCTGTGCAATTCTACTGTCCTTGTGTATTCATCATTTTTAGTAAATTTGCTTTGTTTTTGTCCTTCCTGTTCACATCATTTTACAGAGTTACCAGCATGCGGGTTCTGTCGTTCAATGTTTGGTTGAAGAAGATATTAGTGTGAAGTTCTTAGTCCAATTGGATAGATTGATCCACCTTCTGGAGACTCCTACATTTGTTTACCTGAGACTACAGGTTTTTCTTATGTGTTAACTTGCATTTGTTTCTTCTATTTGAGTTACTATGGGACACTTGATATCTTTTATCACGTTTTTACTGTGTTGATATTTATACTTTTGAAGTGCATTTTGTGTGCTTTTTTTTTTTGTATATTGGCTGGCCATCTTTAAAGCCTTTGAACGTTGGAAATTTTATGTTCTTGATGATATTTTAACTTTTTCTTCTGCACTTTATTTTTATGTTCAATGCCTTCAATTTGCGATAGTTATATGTCCCAAACTGGACTTTTTGCTAGCATGCCTACTCCAACTTCATGAGAAATCAAAATCAAAATAAACGAAAGAAAATTGTCTGCTGACAAATAATTGCTTGTACCTGAGCATTATAAATAACATGAAATATGATCTAAACAATATATTTTATACAATTAGGTTTTCACCTTGCTTATTATTAGTTGATTGGTTCAAATGTTTTCATATTTTTCTAAGGAATCGTATCATATGGAACTTATTGTAAACCTCTATTTATATCTATCACATTTTGAGTCTTGCTTTTATTTTGCATTTCATTTACATAAATTATTATTTGGTTGGATGCCATGTTTTTCAAATTCTTTTAAGAAATTCTATCACATGGAGTATTATTTAGAAATTTATTTATGACAATCACACTTTGTGATCTTGCTTTAATTTTTTTGCAGCTTCTTGAACCGGGTAGATATATATGGTTGTTGAAAGCATTATATGGCCTTCTGATGTTGCTTCCCCAGGTATGTGTGGTTTCTTTAGCTCAGAAGAATTAACAATCACACTGGCTGTTAATGTCCATCATGCAAACCCATTTCACAAATATTTTATTTTAACAATCCTAATGTTACTCCCTCTGTTCTTGATAAATATGTGGGTAATTGTTGACACGTACTTTAATAAAATGTATCTTTGCTTTTTTAGCTCAATTAAGTGAAGGGTAAAATTAGTAATTCAACTTTATGGTAAAATTGTGAGAATTGTTGGAAAAAGTAATGGAAAGAGTAATGACATTAGGTGTAAATATGTGCATATTGTTGTGGAACGGAAGGAGTTTATGTTAATAGTTTCTCCCTTGAAACACCACACATTTAGAGAATTGTGTACTGTGACTGGAATGTATGTCTAGTGTGTGTTTGGACTTTGGGTGTGTTCCTGTGAAAGTAAAATGTGCATGAAATGGTGCCGCCGGGATCTTTATTTGACAAACTCAACTGGATATAAATATAACACAATATACAGAAGGTGTTGCTACATTATGGTGTATTGACTTTTACCACGTATACAGTTTTTTTTTCTTCGTAAAAGGTCATTAGTTTTGTTTTACCTATTGATGCAGCAAAGTGTAGCATTCAAGATTCTGCGGACCCGGTTAAAAACTGTGCCTTCATATTCCTTCAGCGGTGAACAACTAAAGCGACTATCATCAGGACATGCTTTTTCCGAAGCAAATAGCTTTGACGAACATGGTTTGGAGGACGCGGATCATCGTGATGTTGTGCATGATGGAATAAACTTTGCTTCATGGCTGCAGCAATTTCAGCAAGTTCAAGAGAACCACCGGCAACATTCCAAGTCACAGGCTGTGGCTCGTTTCAGCTCTACTTCGGCAAAGGTTTGTATTCCTTTTCGTAATTAGCCCTTGATATTAACCGGTGACCCCCCCCTCGAGGATATTTTTCATAATGTAGCCTGTATATTAAGTGTGAAATATCCGAATTTATTATTCAAGTGCTGTTTTTCACAACTCGAAATTAACCGTGCAATATGAACATCTTACTATGATTGGGCGTACATATCTATGTTTAGGAAACCCAAGGACCAGAGGAAACAAAACAGCCTCCGTCAGTTCCAGATACTAGCAGGCCTTCTTCAAGGTCTTCATCGCGCCGAAGTCCAGGGCAACTGCAGCTTTAATTGTTTGTGGATGATTGAAAATACGCAGCATGTTTGGTATTGGGGCTCGGCGAGATTGGTCAAACATTGTAAATTGTATATTCCTGTAGCTTCTTGAATTGGGACATTAAAAGGGTTTGGGATAGTGGAATTTCCTTAGCTTGCTGCTGGATGTTGCTAAGCAATATATAATTCTTTTGTTTCATGAAGAGGAAGAAATGTACTCCATGTGGTCATGTTTTTTTTTATTGAAAAACCATATGGGTGGTGGCAACATAGATGCTTGGGCTCTTAGGCCTGGAACTGAGTTTGTTTACATAATTTATTTATGAATCATAATATTCTGTAATAAAATGTACTGTTTCATGTATGTGTATTTTTGGTGAGATCTCTTTTTTTACAGTGTCATACACACGTGTATCAAACATGGATGAGAATAGAGATTATAAGAAATTTAGATAAGTTTATTAGAAAGGAAATATAATTAAGAAAAAAGAAGGAGAATCAAGATACTCAACGTTCTTTTATTTCTTTTTTAAATTAGATTAAAAAAAGGAGATTTCACAAAGAGGTATTTATAAGTGTTATATTTAGAATAAACTTTCAATCTCTATTTTATATAAATCTATCCTATTTAGAATTAACTTTCAAAAATTTGAAATGCCTATTTCTAATTAATGATATATTTAGAATCAACTTTCAATCTTTCAAGATAAATCTCGAAATCAAATTGTTGACTTATACCGTATTCGATTGCATGTGTTCAACTAGATTTCCTCTTTGTGAGAATTGGTATTGCTAATACTTTTTAGATGTTTGAGATTATTGAAGTTTAAAGTGCTGGAACGGTACTAGAAGTTTTGTGTGAATACTATAATCAATGCCCTGAAAATCGAGGCACCCAGATAATTACTCGGTTATTCGGCGATGATGAGACTCTACGTTTTCTACGTCTGTGAATTGGACATGTTCCTAAAATCGAGGCACCCAGAGAATGTTCGAAATCAAATTGTTGAGTTATACCGTATTCGATTGCATGTGTTCAACTAGATTTCCTCTTTGTGAGAATTGGTATTGCTAATGCTTTTTAGACGTTTGAGATTATTGAAGTTTAAAGTGCTTGAACGGTACTAGAAGTTTTGTGTGAATACTATAATCAATGCCCTTAAAATTGAGGCACCCAGATAATTACTCGGTTATTCGGCGATGATGAGACCCTACGTTTTCTACGTCTGTGAATTGGACATGTTCCTAAAAGATGGATAATGTTGGAATTTTAGGTCTAGTCCTACTTCAAATTTGTGATAGGTCTTTTAAAGAACAACTCAAGTCCTTTGCAATTTTTTTGGGTAGCCTACTAGCCTACTAGAAGAGCTAATTTTGGGGTGAGTTTTGTAGATTAATATCAATATTTTTGGGGTTTGTTTGGCGTCCTTGATAGATTATTGGGCTGATAAGTTAACTTAGTTAAGTTATCTTGTCTTGGCCCAATAAAATAGAGTTGAGGTTGTTAATTTATCTCAAGATACTATTTATGAATCGAAGCCATAATATCTCCCCTCTCTTTTTATTAAAATCTTCATCGATGCTCTTTCCTTATTTTTTTCATCAAATTCGAATAAAAATAATAATGAAATTATAAATAATTTGTTGTAAAAGGGCAGAGATTTAGAGAGCATGGATGGGCACATGAATAAGAACAAGAGGGAGAAGCAAATCTAAAAAATCATGAATAAGATGAACAAGAGGGACGAGTATATCTGAGAAATCAAAATATTGTGAAGAATCTAAAAGGGTGGGTTGAGATAAATTTGTGTGAGATAATTCGGTTTGATACTTTTTTTTTTTTAATTTTGTGTTAGGTGAATCTGGAATGTAGATATGAGGAATAATTTGGGGATGAAGATAATTTTGCAATTTTTTTAAAGATTTTTTTATTTATAAATAAAATAAAATGGGTAATTTTATGATTTAATATCAATTATTGTTTAGATGAGATTTCTCAACACCCCGCAACGGACGGATAACTCTTCAGAAGAGAAATATGAATTATGACCAGATCTGTTATTTATCACGATCCCAAGAAAATAACACAAAACACAGATAAGTTAAGTTAACTAAACTATCATGGATTTAACATGGATACCAAACAGGACTTTGATGGATATTGTAATCAATTATTGGTTTCTCAAACCTCGATTGAAGAGATTATAAATAATCTTACTTGTAAGGTATTTGTGTTAACCTATAATAGTAGTTCACCTTTAAATTGTAGAGAATTGCTGCTCTTTAGGCCATGTACATCAATGAGTCACTCATCCTCCCTTTTTCTTTTACTATCCTCCATGTCAACTTTCTCTAACATCCCTCTCATATTCAACTTCTTCATCTTTTATTACAAAAAGAGAATATTACAGAAACCTACTTAAGGTTTGATGTTTTTTACACTCACCTACTCGAACGGAAAAACGTTACTGTTAGCTACCCCATCTTTTTGGCGTTTAACAGTTACCTACTTTTTTGGTCGGAACAAAATATTTTGTAGAATATTTCGAGAGCGTGTAAATTACTCGCCAATTCGGTCAAATCCTAGTCTGACTATGAGGGTATATTAGTCTTAACACAATTTTTTATATTTTTGAATTATAAAAAAATATAAAAAGAATAAAAACAAGTGTTTTTTATAAATTATAAATTAACAAATTAAAATGTTCAAATATAAAATTACATTCTTTCTTTTTAAAACCAAATAAGAAATCTAATTCCAAATCTAAAGATTTATAAAAGAACTCCTTCCAAGGGAGGGCCAACAATGACAATCTCTACACGTAGTGGCAGGTGGCGGTGCCGGCGGCGATGACACTGCCGCTGAGGAGGAGATCCGGGTGGTGGTCCGCGGCGGTTTCCTCAAGTATCTCACCCGCGGAGGCTCGACCTCGCGCGTAGTCGGCGGTACCGAGGTAGAGAGGGGATCACCCCGAGGCCGGCGGCGTTAAGAGAATGCGGGTCGGAGTTGATGGTGGCGGAGTCTTCAGGTGGTTGTTGGTCGAGAAGGAGGTGGCCAGGGTGATGAAGAAGAACTTGGGGAGGCCGATCTACATGGCGGAGGTGGAGAAAATTTCTCGGCGGGATAAATTTCTGCAATTTGGTTTTGGAGATGACGTCTTTGAGATGACGATGATGATACTGTGATGATTTTATTGTAAACATTTTCTAGTAAATGTTAATTTGATTAAGAAATTTGATTTTATTGTAAATATTTTTTTGTAAATTTTGATTTGATTAAGAAATTTCAATTTAATTCTTATTTTTTTCTTTTTTCTGTAAATGTTCAATAACAATATTTTATTTTATTTTCTTTTATTTTTGTATTTTTATGTTTAATCTATTTTTATTTGAATTTCTTTTTGTTTATAATTTGCCTATTACAATATTTTATTTGATAATTTTACAAAATTTAATGTATTTGTTGTTACATTTAAAAGATATATAAATTATTTATAAAATAATACTTCATTAGACTCCATTAGACAAGGGTATTTTAGTAATAAGTTGTAAAATAATATAAAAAATACTGATAACGGAATATTAGACGAAATATTCTGTTTTAACAGAAAAAATATGTATGTGTAAATCGGAGAAAATATTAGGTAGGTGAGTGGAACATTTTTTCCGTCTAGAAAGTTAGTGTAAAAAATCACTAAACATTGGGTAGGTTTCTGTAATATTCTCTACAAAAATCGATTTACATGGATCATTCATCCACTATATTTTATATTTTATTATAATCTAATGTATATTTTAAAAAATAAAATAACAATAGATATTTTTAGAATTTATAAATAATAATATCAAAATATTAATTTTTTAAAAATAATTTTAATAATATTATAAAAAGGAAAATATTTTATAAGAAGATAAAACTAAAAATAACTTAATTCAAATATTAATAATAAATTATTAATATTAATAATAAACAATGCTCACCATTAAGATGAAGGCTTCTCTCTTCCTTTACATGGGTCCCACAATTTTTAAATCCAAGTAAGCAATTTATAACTTCATCCTTCGGTTTCTTTTAGAGTTGTACATTGTCTGTTAATTGTGACTCGAATCGAAATGGGAGCTGGCAACGATAAGACCATCCGCTGTAGCAACCAACTCCAACCCAACCAACCTAATTAAATATTACTTTCTCTCTCTGCCACCTATACAATCAACCACCCAACCATTTCATTTAATTTTTTATCATTTATCAACAACCACTTTCAAACCCAACCTACCAAATTAAAAATAATTTTAAATATTATTTATTTTTATAATTAATAATATATTTTTTTTATTTTGAATAATTGTTAATTAATATTATATATGTATTTCATTTTTTAACTAAAAAATATTCATTTTATTTTTTTATATTTTATTTAAATTATATCAAGTTTGATCTCTTTTTGTAGAGAATGAAAAATTAAGAATTGTGATATTTTTATTTTATTTTTTTAATTAATATTTAAAAAAATATAATAATTTAAGTATATAAATATAAAAGGTATATTAATCAACCTATCAATGGCTGACATGTGGCACCCAACCATGTAGAAGTGGGCGATTTTTTAACCTGGTTGCACCCCACTTTTTAATTTTTCTTTTCTTTTAATTACTTTTCTATTATTATATTATTATTTTGAAAGGCAACCAGGTATGCTTGGTTGCGATAGTGTGTAGTCTAAGACCATGTGCAACAATGGTTACACCATCCTTCCTTCATCATCACTCTTCTTCTCCACATCATCTTTCTCTCTCCTTCCCGTCATATTTGAATTTTCACCATTTATAAGAAAAATTAACCCAGATCAACAATGCTTCATCTCATCCAATATTTTATTCTTTAAAAAGTAATATTCAATTAATTTTATTATGAAATTTTAAAATATATAATTAAATAATTTCAAGACTAAATAAAATATAATTAAAATAAATAAACATTAATAAAAACTTGTATTATACTATTACACTAAAAAATTAAAATATTTAATAACAATTAAAATAACTTAATTACAAAATATTTACAAACAAATTATAAGAGCATTAATTATTATTATTTTTTAGAATTAATAATTTTTTGTTTTTCATTAAAAGTAATTATACCGTATTTATATTTACATAAATAATTAATTTAATTTTTTTCTTTTAAGTTGACATATTATTAATTAAAATTAAAATTATATTATATTTCATATATATATATATATATATATATATATATATATATATATGTTTATATAACATACACACTGCCCCACAAATTCCACCCGTGGTTCTCATGAAATCTTAGTTTTTTTTTTATCTCCTCCTATTAATGTCCACCACACATTTTGACACGTCAAAAAATTCATTCACTCGTGCTTCGGTGTAGAAGGCCGTTGTACATGCTCTAAGAGCATCTCCAATGCATAAAACCTATTTTTCTACTTTTTGTAGGTCAATTTATTGTCACATCATATTAAGTGGGCAAATGAAAAAAAGTGGGCAATTCACTCCAATACAAAAGCCCACTTTCTAACTTTTAAATTCCAATTATATTAATTAAATAGTACTATTACAACATACAAAAAGTGGAAAAAAAATAATTAAAGCCCACATGTCAGAAATGGGCATGACCAAGACAGTGGGCATGCCCACTATTTTCATATTTGCTCCAATGCATAAAAAATGAATTTTGAGTGCCCAAGTCCATTTTACTTGGCCCAATGCACCCAAATGGGCTGCATTGGAAATGCTCTTGCACCAAGCCCACTTTTAACTTTTTGTGGGCTCATTTATTGCCACATCATATGAAAGTGGGCAAATGAAAAAAGTGGGCAATTCACTCCAATGCAAAAGCCCACTTCTCATTTTTAAATTCCAACTTTATTAATTAAATACTACTATTAACACATACAAAAAGTAAATAAAAAATTAATTGTGGCCCACATGTCAGAAATGGGCATGGCCAAGACAGTGGGCATGCCTACTATTTTCATATTTGCTCCAATAAAAAAAAATGAATTTTGAGTGTCCAAGTCCATTTTACTTGGCCCAATGCACCCAAATGGGCTGCATTGGAGATGCTAAGATCGGTCAAATATTGACTTATATGAAGCTCCTGCTCACGTTGATTAATTGATTTGATGTCATGATGACATCATGACATCAATTAATTGTCTCACTTTGCACACGTGAGTGGATGATATCGTTCATGTGCTTTCGCGCGTGAGATGTTTGGAAAGTTATGGAACCGACGTGCTTGTTTTGGAATTATGTTGGTTATACTCCGTATAATTTTATTATTCATGAGATTTAGAGTATTATTAAAAATACAATTTTATTTTTAATTTTAATTATTTCCAATTTGATAGGTTTTTTACACATTTAAATTGAGGTTATCCATAGACGAAAATCATAAAGTGACTCGTAACCTCAACGATATAGTGAAATTGTTTATTTTTTTCCGTGTTTTTTTCCCGGTTTTGGGTTGACACGTAAATTGTGAGTTCGTTCTTTTTGTATATATTTTTGAGCGGCGTGCGATTTGTGTCTTAAATCGCAACATGGTCTTATAGAACTCTTGTCTTCTTCCTCTAGGTCATGATACTGGTTTTTGAGACCAAAGAGGGGATTGCCGGAAATTGGATGGAAATGGGATCTCCTATATTTACGTTGGGTTCGAAAGGTAGGTTCACGGTCGGTCACAAATTGAGACAAGGTTTCGAGAACAATGAGATTTTTATTGTTTAGATATAAATTAATATATACAAATTATTTGTGATATGTGATTAAACTGTACTTCACATTATCTTATTCCTCTCTTGCTACTTTATTTTACTTGCTTGTTTTTAATTCTTCTTTTTAGTTAATTTTTAAGACAATCTCTTCTCAACTCCAACAAATCATTTAGTTTGTGTATTTCTTAATTTACAAACAATTTAGTCAAAGTTCGATAAGAGTGTTTCTTTTCACCACAATTTGTCATTATTCGTGCGCACCTGAGATTAGGGGTGACTATTCGCTACGGATCGAGTACTCGCAAACTAAATTATCGGATACTCGTACTCGATTATAAAGTATTTATCATTTAAAATTTTGACTCTCTTTGATAAATCAGAGTACCCGAATACTCTATATCATTAAAAATAATATTTGTATCTCTAACTTTTGCCTAATTATAATGGGGTTGGTTAGCCTAATACCTTATCGAGTGTGGGTTTTCAGTACAAAACTGAATACTCGACACCGAATAGTTATATCTACCTACTATACTTTCAAAGAGGTCACCTATCATAAGATTGATTTAAAACACACTTATTATTGAAAATCATATGAAATGATGCATAAAAAAGATGTATCTTATTGGGGCTCGTTTGTTAGCCTAGTTATTTCCAAGATAATAAAGCGAATTTAATAATCTAGTGTTTGGTACTATATATATTCTTGGGCCTGGTTAGTTTAAGGGTTCGCTGATAAATACTGTGCTCTTTCATAAAAGTTAAAAACCCATTTTGGTTTGATGGATTGACCTATTTCAACAGTAACTCTGACTTCTCAACATTATTACAACTTTACCATTTAATTATTTAAAATAGAAAAGAAAGAAATGGACGCATTTTTAAATTCATTTTTATGATTCTTATTTTCTCTCTTTCTCCTCCAATTTCAGATCTTCATCCAACATCTACAAAATCATATTTTAATATCCAATAAATGCAATATATGTTTAACCCATTTACTTTGTTTCAATAAAATTAAATGGAAGTTTTATTTATTTGCTTCTCTATTTTTGTATTTTTTTTTCAAATTGTCGACAGAAAAAAAATTGTACGAGGTTGAGAAAAGTAAAAAATTGTATCAGGTTGAGAAAATGAATAAATTGAGATGAAGATTGAGTAAGTTTATGATTTTGAGTGATTGATTTATTTGCATAACATAAAAAAAATTAAAATTCATTTTTATTTTTTATTTTATGAATTTTATTTACCTTTTACATGTTTTTTTATCAAATCAAAAATAAAAAAAGAATTTCTGGTTTCATGGTTTTCTTGTGAAAAAACAAAAACGGCATTTTTTACTCAATTTCCAATCATTATTCACTTAACTAAACCCAATATTTTTACGCTTAAATTCATTTACTAGTTTGAATTCAATATATGTGTCCTCTATTATTTTCTTTTTATTTTTTCATACTTTTTATTTTAAATAAAACACTACAATTTTTTTTTAATTTATAGTATTAATAATTATGTATTTTAAACAAAATTAATTAAATATATTTTTCATTTAAATTAAAAAACTAAAATTTAAAAATATTATATTTAAGAGTTAATATTAATATTTTTTTAACTATTAATATATAAATTATTAAGTTTTTAGTTTGAAATTAATTAATAACTAGAATAAATAATTTATAAATTTAAAAACACAATACAACATAATACTAGTACTAAATTTTATAAATAAATTGAAACAACTATTTTTAGATTTACGAACGTTATTATGTGCCCAAACATGCTCAACTAAATCGGTACAGAGTTGGTGATGTATTGGGTTGGAATGAAGATCAGTATTCTTTTGGAGATATGCTTGAAAATCCCGTATAGGCCCTTGCATAACTTCTGAGGGATCATCAACTTTATCGGTATTCGAATGCACAACCATTTCTCCTTCATTTTCGACAATCATGTTATGCAAAATAATGCAAGGTAACATTATTAGCTTCAATTTCTTTCTAAACCAAAAAACGAGTTGGATCCTAACAATTTCCCATTGTGATCAAAGAACCCCAAATGCTCGTTCAACATCCTCTTTGGCGGATTCTTATCTTTCCTTAAACAAGCGCCTTTTAGGATCTTGTGGACATGAAAAGGCCTTTACGAAAGAAGTCCATTCCGGTAATGCTTTTTGGGCAGATTCTGCCCGGCCAGAATCTGCCTTTTTAATTAATTAATTTTTAATTGATATCTTAAATTACTTTAGGGTAATTCCATGTGGGCAGATTCTGCCCATGGGCATAAGTCAATTTTTTTTTTTTAATTTTTTTTTTTATTTTTATATAATTCAAAATATAATTAATATAATAGATATCTAAAAATATAATTTTTATCTTTTATTATTGTATGTTAAAATATATTTTTTCTATTTAATTTATTTTTTTTAATATAAATATAAAAATATACATTATTTTTAACAATACATTTTTTATATATTTTTTTGTGTTATATATATTTTATATAGTATAAGTAATTATATTACATATCAAAAAATTAATTAAAATATTATTATATGTTATAAAATTATTTTTTAAGTTGTTTTTGCCAATGAGCAGATTCCCCATTTAGCACTGTCCATTACTTTATTGTCCTTAGATATACTTTACATATATATACATGGGTAATTCTGTGTGATTTACTTTACTTTAATGTGATTTACTTTACATATATATACATGGGTAATTCTGTGTGGGCAGATTCTGCCCATGTGTAGAACGCCCAATTTTATTTATTTTTTTTATTTTTTATTTTTATATGACTTAAAATATAATTATTATAATATATATGTAAAAATATAATTTTTATTTGTTATTATTATAGGTTAAAATATATTTTTTTCTATTTAATTGATTTTTTTAATATAAATATAAGAATATGCATTATCTTTAACAAATTATTTTTTTATTTAATTTTTTTGTACAATATATATTTTATATAGTATAATTAATTATATTACATGTAAAAAAATTAATTAAAATATTATTAGATTTTATAAAATAAGTTTTTAAGTAGTTTCTGCCCATAGGCAGATTCTGCCCATTTAGCACTGTCCTATATACATATTTTCAAATATTTTTCCATACTCAACCCACGATCCAAGAGCATTTAATTCCCCTAATTAATTGTTACTTTCAATTTTGTTTATTCTATAACCATAACGTTCCTATAACAAAGGAAATATTCACTCATCCATGATCATCCTTCATCCAACAACATTTTTTTTTTTTTTATTATAGCGTTGAAATATAATTTTTTTAATACAGACATACTTAATAAATTAATATATTTACCGACAAATTATGAATTAAATTAAAAAATATTATATGATAGGAATACACTCTTCAAAAAATATATTATATAATTTATATTTACAAAATGTATCATATGAATATACTCCAAAAGAATAGGAAGAAATACAATATTTTTATGTGTGGAATGAATAAACATAACAAAACATTATATATTATTAGCTTGGGTTGAATAACAATATTAGAAGAAAAAATAACGAGAATAATTCATCCTCTCCAACAATTCTATTGGTTTGGAAAAAAATCTTATAACAATACATAATGAAAACAAATACTTGTTCGTTTGATTCATTATAACATTACATAATGAAATCAAATACTTCTTCGTTTAATATTATGTAACATATGTTAATCTCGCTTTTAACGTTTAATATTATGTAACATATGTTCATCTCACGATTAATCGAAAATTGTTTAATCATTTGATTTTGATATATATAATCGTTTAATATAAAAATCGAATGATATGATTATATGATTGTACTTCAAAATTTTTGACAACTTCATAGCTTGCGTGTTGTCAACGTTTAATATTATGTAAAATATGTTCATCTAACGTTTAATTGATAATCGTTTAATCATTTGATTTTGGTATAAACATTTAATCGTTTAATATAAAATTCTAATGATACGATTCATATGATTCTACTTACAACTTCAAAGTTTGCGTGTTGTCAACGTTTAATATTATGTAACATATGTTCATCTCACGTTTAACTGATAATCGTTTAATCATTTGATTTTATTTAATCGTTTGATTCATTTTCACTTTAATAATTTGATTTTATTTGTTCATTTGATTCATTTTCACCGGCAACAATAAAGATATGCTCATTCACATTTGTAATCATCTCATGCATGCTACAACTTCCTGGCGATTTGTAATCATCTCATGCATGTTACAACATCCTAGCTTACATATGAGATGTGAAATTTGAATATCACTGATATATTACATATATGTGATTTAAACATATGCGATTTTTAATCATCTCATGCATGTTAATCATCTCATGCATGTTTATTTTAACAGAAATATTAAATTATAATTTTTAATAATATTTTCATGAGAAAAAACATTTAACACAAATATTTTAACTCAAATATTAAATTATTCTAATTTGCGAATTAATATTAAAAATATAACACAATTAATCTTTTCATGATATATTTGACAGTGATTCAGATGACGAAGAACAAAACGAAGATGCAAATTCTCAAGAAATCGAGCAGTTTGATGAACCGCGCCCGGAAATGAGATATGATAGCTTCGAGAGTGTATTCGAAAGCTACAATATATGCAAGAAAAATTGGATTCAGCATGTTGAAAAGGACATTAAGCAAAGAGAAATATGCATATATGGCATGCGACAAATCACGAGAACCGACCTTGACCCAAAAGATTTTAAAGAGGATGAAATTTCCTGCACACCTCAATGCAATAAAGCAAGAAGATGGGTCATGGATTATTTCGAAAACGGCTACGACACACAACCATGATCTTGATTCTACTATGTTAATCTTAATGCCTGCTCATAGGAAACTTGGTATTCACATGAAGAGGCAGTTGGAGGCTAATGACATTGCGGGTATTAGGCCAAGTAAGAATATTCGACTATGTGAAGTTCAAGTCGGTGGTCTCGATAAAATTGGGCGTCTTCCAAAAGATTGCAGAAATTTTATAGACACTAGGAGAAGGATGAGATTAGGTGATGGAGATGCAGAAGCTATTCGCAAACCTTTTGCGAAATTGCAACATCGAGATGGAATTTTTTTCTACTTGATAGATATTGATGAGGATGGGAGGCTTAGAAACGTGTTGTGAATCCATCCGAGAAGTCGAGGTGAGTATGAAGACTTAATGATGTTGTAAATCTTGATACCAAACAAGTATGAAATGTCGTTCGAAGCTTTTGTTGGAATCAATTACCACGGGCAATCTATATTGTTAGGTTGTGCCTTGGTGACACGTGAAAACTAAGCATCATTTAAGTGGCTCTTTCAAAATTGGATTTAAGCAATGGGAGGTGTTCAACCTAAAGCAATATTAACCGATCAATGTGAAAGCATCGGGAATGCGATAAGGGAAGTTTTGTCGGACACTACTCATAGATATTGCTTGTGGCATATATTATGGAAGTTGCCAATTAAATTCAAAGGTATTGATAGTTATGATTCAGCACTTGTTGAATTCAAAGGAATAGTATACGATAGCATTACGATCTCTAATTTTGAGAGAAATTGGGCTGCCTTCTTGGTTAAGTATGGACCGGAAACCAAGGCATGTCTTCAAAATTTATATGCAGAGAGGAAAAAATGGGTTTCAGTTTACTTGAACAACATATTTTGGGCAGGTATGATTTCTACACAAAGAAGTGAAGGGATGCACGCGTATTTTGACAATTACATTCACTCGAGATGTAGTTTGAAGGAATTCATGGAACAATATGAAGTTGCAATTATCAAGAAGATTCAAAAATAGTTTATGGTTGACTTTGATTCAAAAAGGAAGGTAAGAACATGCAAATTATCTTTGGGAGAAGCAGTTTTAAAAGACCTACACAAATGCTATGTTTGAAAAAATACAGGAAGAAATTGACCGAATGGTGTATTTGTTGTAATTTCGGTTCCCAAAATTACTCACACAAAATAGCTTGAAATATAAAATAGATGGGGAAAAGAAAACGATATAAAAGATAGAACACGAATTTACGTGGAAACCCAAAATAGGGAAAAACCACGGGAGGAGAAAATATCACTATAATCGAATCAACGGGGTTACAAATATAGATCTCTCAATAGATCTATCTCACGAAACTCTCTCTCAATAGAAATGCTCTCACAAAACGATGTTCTCAATAACACCGTGACTCACGATATTCTCAATAATATCGATCTCTCAAATTAATGCTCTCAATAACATTAATCGAGTTACTTGATGCTCTCAATAACATCATACTAATAATCAAGTATGGAGATCCCTATTTATAGGTGTAGCAAACCCATAAAATAGGTAACAATAGGATTAGGAATAAAACCCTTTTATTCCTATTCCAAATAGAACTCAAATTCTCTTTCCAAATAATATAATTATATCTCCGATATAATTATATTTCCTAAATAAAGAAACATCTAATATTTACTCACGGAACAAATATACCGGACGGACCAAATTCTATGTCTCCTCATTCGAACCACCGAATTCGAGTACCACACAATTACCTTGGTGGGCCTGGCCCAATTGCCTTAATTAGCAATTCACGTACAGTGTACGTATTAATCAAATTGGTTGGCCACCAGATTAATTCACAAGCCATATTCCAAGATTCTATCGACGTTACTTCATTCGGTCTCCCGCTCGTCTAGTTTCGTCCATCCATTTTAATCCTCGTTTCTTTTATTTCGATTGGATACGAGTCACACTCAACAGTATTGTAACATTGTTCAAGCTCCCGAAGATGATGTTTCTCATGTTGGTACCGAATTTTTTTTTTATGTTATGGAGAAAAGCCTTCAAATAATTTCTTTGTGAAAGAATTTACGTATAAAGCCGAGTACTGTCCCAATGCGGAATCCTTGAATTGTGAGTGCAAGAGATTTGAGTTCAAGAGAATAATTTGTTGCCATATAATTAAGGTGATAATTTTGTTAGGAAGCCTTATGGTCAAACCTAGACCTCGGGTGGTTGAGTGGAATCCCTTTTATTAGGACCGTAGGCCTATGTATTCTAGAGTAGAGAGAACGCCTATGGAATGTCTTTTTCTCGGGGAAGTTAGTTTGCTTACGCTATTAGGAGTTCACCTCCAGCTCTTTCCTCTCCTATTAAGTCGAGTGCTTCTGCCCCTGCTTTTGTTTTGGATGGGTATTGAGAAGGAGTGGAAGTTGCAATCACTTGAATTGTGAGTGGAAGAGATTTGAGTTCAAGAGAATAATTTGTTGCCATATAATTAAGGTGATAATTTTCAAGGATATGCAAGTTATAAATGAAGGATACATATTAAAGAGATGGAGGTAAGATGAGTTTCGACGACATTCTTCGATTTGATTTGAAGGAGGATATCCACATATGACAGAGGAGTACAAAAAATTCCAACAAGTTGAGAAATGTTTTCAAGAATGTGTCGATGAAGCCATGGACAATCACATAAGTTGCAATTTCTTAAGGAACAATTGATTTGTTTGAAGGATGAACTTTTGAATTGGGAGTCCACAACCGATGGAAATGAAAGATTGTCTACACATATGGAAACTGGAAAGCTTTGAGGCAAGAGGTACTCTATTACATGACCCTGAACGGACTTTCAATGATTGAAATTTTGTTGCTTTATTTCATTACACCGTCTTTGATGATGGATTCTCAATATGATTTTTACTTTCATAATTGTAGTATGTATATGCATGTTTCCTGTGTAAAATATTTATGTTTCATATGTATTGCATTGAGACCCTTCATTGGCAAACAATACTACTATGTTTATTAATGTTTGTATATTAAAATTAAAAAATTCACTATCTAAAATTAAAATTAAAATTAGTAGTAGAAAAGGCATACAATAAATGAGAGAAAATAAAATTTCTCTATAAATACATTCTCTTGTTTCTTCTTTATATTTCATAACTTCAATTACTCTATAAATTTTGTTCTTATGGTTCGTACCCCTACTAAGCACAAACAAAATGAATGGGTGGTTCCTCCATCCCCAAGAAGTTTGATGGTTATGTAAGATTATGCTAAAGAAGAGAATTTGACACTAAAAAACGATGTCATTGAGCTTGCAAGCGATTGATTCCTCATTGCGGCAAAGATTTCATCTCCCAACTGATTCTTCAAGAAGAACCATTGCTAAAGGTGTATGACCTGTTTCTTGAAGCAAACAAGAGAAAGAGCATTCCCCTTGTTATCCTTTCTGACACGAAGGCAAGTGCCAGTGTTGGTTTGGTTGCTGCTAATGGAGGGTTAATGGTACCCAAGAGGAGGATGATGCTGCTGCTACTTAAGCTATTAATGTCTTGTTTTAATTTTAAGTATTGTGTTTTTAAGCTTCTTTTTGTATCTTTGTTGGTATTTGTATTTTTCTGTCTGATGCTTATGCACGTTGTTTGGTACTTTTATTATTGAACTGTGATGTTTTTTTAAGTTATTGTTTTTTTTTTACTATTAATGATAATTTTTATTTATCATTTTTAATGAATGATGTGTATTTATTTTTTTACTTTTAATTTACTTATATTTTATGTAAATTCAAATTTTTATAATTATTATTTATTAAATTAAATCTTAATCGATAAAAATCTTTTATCTAAGTATGTAACTTTAATTTTACATTAAATAAATTAATAATAATAATAAATAAAAGAATTAAGATAGTGTTTCAAATTTGAAATTTTCTATTTCATGGAAATTATACATAATAATAAAAGAAATTAGAAAATAAAATAATATAATCATACTATTAACTTTTCTTTTTGAATTTTTTTGAATTTTTTTAATTGTAATTTCTAATTTGAAGTTATTTATATATGATTTCAAATTTATACAACTAGTTGATTCAGCCCGTGCGTTGCACTGGGAGTAAAACTCAAAGTTTTACCCGGAGATATTTAGAACTTAATTTAAGTAAATATGTTTAGATATTTGTTCAATATTTAAATTAGAATACAAATTTTGATATAAATAAAATGAAAATAGATTGATCAATTGTAAGAAAAAAATTTCTATGATTTAAACCTGAGATTGATATATATGTATATGTAACTAAATTTGTCTATGATTACTTAATTGTTCAAAACTAATTCACCAGATTATATCATAAACTAATACACCAGTTTACTAAAAAATAAACACAGGTTTAAGATGAAGAAGAAATTTAATGATTACACTTGAAAATCTTATATCTAAGGGCAATGAATGAGATCATGTCATATATAATACTCAAAAAGAGATTCAAGTTTATGCTACACAGCAACATGAAAACGTTTAGATGGAAGCAAGAAAAACAATACACCCAATATAGAGTCTAGAAGGATGGAAAATACATGATCTCTAAAAATCTCTAACATAAACTTTGATAAACAATGGATAACCGAATTCAGCAGAATATGAAGCCTAATTGGCTTCATTAGTCAGAACCGCTTTCACTGTCCTCGGAGGAAGAGCCACTGGAATTTGAACTTGAATCGTCTTCGTTGGAAGAAATAACAGTACGACCTACAACTCAAAGTTTTACCCGATTTATTTTAATCTTAATATAAGTAAATATGTTTAAATTTTTGTAAAATATTTTTATTTGTATACATTTTTTGAAATAAATAAAATTAAAATTTTAAGAAACATAGAAAAATTTTATAAATACAATTTAAATTTACTGCAATTTTTTGAAAACCTCCTTGTACACAACATTTGTAGTCTTATTCGTAAAGTTTCTATCTTCGTCAAATATTAAAAATTTCGATAATGCTCGGTTAGTGACCCTTGAAACTACAATATACAATTGTCCGCTTGTGAAAACAGATCTTCTCAACAGAATCCCCACTTTTGACAAAGATTGACCTTGATTTTTGTTTATGGTCATAGCATACGAAATCATAATTGAGAATTAACGACGTTGAAAGCGAAAAGACAATTTTGAATCTGAAGAAGAAAGTGGCAACCATGGAATGTAGACGAATTCATATTTTTGTTCACCTCTTAATATTTCGCTTCAATAAGTAGGTTCTCAATTTAGTCAAAAGTAATCGAGTTCCATTACATCATCCGGCTGTGTGGTTGATATTGCGTTAATAGTTGTATAATTAATATTATTAAATTATTTTAATATAATTATATTTATAAATAAAATTTTAAATATATATATATCGAATAATAAATATTCACAAAATAAGAGAAGGGAAGAATCGTACCATTCTCACATCTTCTCACTACTCCTTTAAGACACTCAATAGTCATGGAAACCCTGCTAATTAAGAACCAACCTTCTATATTTCAACCCGTGCGCGATGGGGTTAAAATTGAAGTTTCTTCTATTACTATTTTAATATAAGTATATTTATAAATAAATTTAAATATATTTTTAAATATATATACGCATGTTTGAAATATATTTTAAAATAATGTTAGAATCTTCTAATAATCTCTCATAATGATTAGGAAATATATTCTTAATGTTAAAATATTTATAAACATGTTAAATAAATTCTAACATTTGGTTAAAAGCCATCAAAATGATTGGAAAAAATAATCTTAACTGATAATAGATAAAAAAATAATAGAAAATTTTCAAGGTAAATTCAAATTTCTAAACACCTCTTTGTAAATGACATTTGTAGTCTTATTTGTGAGTTTGCCATTTTCATCACAAATTAAGAATTTCAATTCGGTTCAATTAGGCCCTTGAAATATCAAATTGTTTGTACGTGTGTGAATACCGGTCTTTTCAAAAGAAGAAAGAGTGTTTAAATGGTTCGAAAACCCGAAACATTTAATTGTGTTTAAATATCCAGTGGAATGCATTTGATCAAACATCGCGCTGCACCAAAATTATTTTCTGAAGTTTTACCCATTATATTTAACTTAATATAAATTTATATTTAAACACACACACACACACACACACACACACACATATATATATATATATATATATATATATATATATATATATATATATATTTGTTTGTTTGAAATAAATATGAAAAAATGTTTTAAATTCTTCATCATGTTTTTTCATATATAATTGAATATTATCATAACATGACCCTTGAAACTGCAAAATACAACTGCCCGAGCGTAAGAAAATAACGATAGTCTCAAATGAATCCCCACTTTTAATAAAGATTGTCCCTGACTCATCGCATATAATGTCATAATAGCAAATTGTCTTTGGAAGCGAAATGACAATCTTGAATCAGAGGGAGTCAGGACCAGTTCCTTTAGATTTAATTTCATTCCAGTTCAGTTCCGTTCAGACCGCTTTAGTTCAACTCGATTAAATTCGTTTCAAAATAAATTTTAACAAAATAAATAAAAATAATTTCAATAAAAAATTTAAAAAATACAATCTAAAAATCTAAGGATCAGTTCAGTTCAGCCCGTTTCAGTCCAAAAGAACAGGTCATAAGGATCTGTTCTTTTGGACTTATTATTCTCAGTTTCAGTTCAGTTCAGACATATTAAGTTCAATTCAGTTCAGTTCTGTTCAAATTAATTAAGTTAAGTTAAGTTAGTTCAGATTCATTAAGTTAAGTTTACTCATTTAGTTTTTTTTTTTTTTTTTGAATTTTTTTAATTAACATTTGAATATTTTAAAATATAACACAATTAGTTTCATCAAGTGTTAAAAATAACAAACCAATCCATATCTAAAGAGCAAAAGAAAACCGAGGACATAGACTAAATTGTTAATCTTGATTCTTGAATTGAAGCATGAGTATCTTGAAAAGAGGAGGAAGAAGAAACATAATGAATGACTTACCGATGAAGTAAAAAGAGGACAGAAAAAAACAAAGGAAGAAGAAAGTAAAAAAAAATGGTCATCATATATCTCCGAATGAGGAAAACGAAGCTCTACCCGAGAGTATACAAAAGCAATAAATAAAATAACAAAACAAAAAAATAAATATATTATTAAAAAGAAGGATTTCTTAAAATTTAGCAATTTGAATTATAACATTTGGATTTGATAATAATATTTATTTATTTTATTTATTAATTTCTATATTAAAGTTGATAATAGGGAGATATAATTGATAAATAAAGGAATATAAGAAATTTACTATAATTATTATATGAAATTAAATATGATAAATCTCAATTTTATAATTTTGAATAAATTGAGAAAAAAAATTAAATTTTGCTTTAGGTGGAAAAATTGGGCAAAGTTTCTATCATTGTATTCATTCATAAAAATAAACAAATAAATATAAATATCGAAATTATTAATAAATATATTTGATATTTTTAAACATTTATTGGATGTTTAATTATTTTTATTATTTTTAAACGCATTTTTTTTGGTTTAAGAAATAAAAAATTTTAATCTAAAAAAAGAAAGAATAATTTTGTATTCTGATTTAATAAAAATTTATTAATTAATAAATAATAATATAAAAATATAAAAAGTACATAATTTTTTACATGAAGTAAAAATGATAATATTTCCAATTTTTAAAATAATTTTAAAAGATAATGTCATATAGCGTGTTTTGTATCATTAAAAGGTAAAAAATATTATTAAAATATTTATTTGTAATAAAATAATTTTAAATGATCATTTAATATATTTATAAATAAAAGGTAAAGATTAATATTAAAATATTTTATGTGTAATATTATTTTATTATCTAGTGGATCTAGTGCTGGCTCATCTGCAAAGAGTCTGAGCAACACGTTTATGTTTGAACTTATCAAGGATGGGATAAAGGAGGCTGTTGCTGAGTTGGCCAAGTCTAAGGCTGTAGACACTGATGATGAGGGTGTTAGAGAGATGATGGCTGGGGAAGTGTTTGAGTTGCTGAGAAAAGGCAAAGGCAAAGTTATTGAAGAAGAAAAGATTGTTGAAAAGAAGAAGGTTGAGAGTACCACACATCCAGAGGCATCGCCAGCGATGCCGTCTGACGGTTTGAAAGACGTTGATGAAGACGACTAAGTTTTTGGTTTTTCATATCTTATCTCTGATGGTTGTTGAATGATTGTATTTCCGTTTTTACTTAGTCTATTTTTGATATGCTTTGTTTGAGGGGGAGTTTGAGTGGTTCTAATTTCTAACTCTAATTCATATGAGTTGTGCCAAAAAGGGGGAGATTGTAAATGTTAGTTTTGACGACAACATATGATTTTCATTGTTTGATTGGATTTCAGGTGACTGAGTGAATGGATATAAGGGTGGAACTCAAGTGAAGTATTTTCATGCGAATGGATTCGCAATTCAAGCCTTCCTCAAGATTTGCGAATGGAGTCGCAAAACTCTTCACCCATCAACTTATGCGAATGGAGTCGCAACTCCTCACCTTGCCACAAATTGCGAATGGGTTCGCAATTCCAGGCTCTCATCAACATTTGCGAATGCGTTCGCAAAACCTTGCCTCTCCAACATTTGCGAATGCGTTCGCAAATCCTCGCCCCTTTCAACTCTTGCGAACAGAGTCGCAATCCACGCTCTCTCCCATATTTGCGAATCGGTTCGCAAAACTCTGGCCCTCCAACTATTGCGACTGGAGTCGCAAATCACCGACCTCACTCATTTGCGAATGGATTCGCACTTATCGCCCCTCACACTTTTGCGAATGGAGTCGCATGTCCTTCCTCCCCATCTTTTGCGACTGGAGTCGCAAATCTCTTGCCTCCCACATTTGCGAATGGATTCGCAAATCATGCCCTCCTTCATTTGCGAACGGAGTCGCATTTCATGCCTTCTCTGTTTTTGCAACATGAATTGGTTTTTACTACTTCAATACTATCGACGACCATGAAGACGATGAAATGCTGAAGCCTCAACGACGAGTGTTCATCACGATGAAGTTGAAGACGAAGTATTGAGATCGATGGAGTCAAGATAGAGTTGAAGTTTGAAGTCGAAGAAATTAAAGATTCAAGATTCGAAGATTCAAGAATCAAAGATTCAAGATTCCAAGATTCAAGAATCCAAGTACAAAAAGTGATGTCATCCATGGATCTGTGACGTCAGCCAAGTATGTGACCAGTGAGATTGCTCCACATCAGCGCTCCACATGTGCGGCACTACTATATAAACCCATGGAAGCTGAAGACTTCACTTGACGATTTTGAGAGAACGAAATCTGATATTTGAGTATCGCTATCGTTGTTTGTTGGCGCTGAGCCTTAGAGTTTTGGTAGTTGTTTTGTGCTGTGCACCACTAGTAGGGTTATGTGATTTAGCTCTAGGTGTAGTAGTACTAGGTCTCTGGTTCGTTGGAGTGCTGCGTCACTTGGGATACGACCTTTGATCATTCCGTCTACCTTTCTCTCCACGTGTAATAGCTTTCGTTTTGTGTTCAATGAAATGAAAAATATTACATAACTTTGTCTCCACTACTTTACGTTACATTTGCTGAGTTCGAACTTATACACACAACACAACCGTGCTCCAACTGGAGCGTGCGACATCCGGAGCAAGTGACAATTGAGTGTGTGCGAACGAAGTTGCTGAAGTGTTAAGTATTTAAGACCGACTTCGCGAAAAGTTGATATCTTACGTCGAAGACGTAATTTCACTAATAAATGTTGAATTAATCTATTAATGTCTATTAAGAGTATCAATTTTCTTTTTATTTGTATTCTTAATTAATGATATAGAAAATAGAAAAATTATTAATTGAAATTGTGTTTCACTAAAAACAATAAACAAATTTATTGGTTACTGTAAATATATAATTCATTTGTATCTTTAAGTATGAATTGTTGTATAATTAATAAAATAAATAATTTAAATTATTTTTATTTAATATTTTGTAATTCAGCTATCTTCTATCTCACTTTATTTTATTAATTTATTTATATTTTTAAAAATAAAGAAAAGAAAATGAAAATATAATTTGAAAGTTTTTTAAATAATAACTTACAATGGTTTCATTAGTCTTCTTAAACATATAACCTTCTGAAATATAAATGTAAAATAGTTGAATAGTTAATAAAATTAAATTCTTGAATAAATATTTTATTTTTATTAAACTATCTCATTTCTCAAATTAACTAAAATTATAATAACTAACCAAAATTATGTTTTATAATATCTTTCATCCTGTGCGATGTCGTTGAATTTCTGCCCTACTGGACTGTTTTGTGTTTTTTTCATAACATAAATATTCAACTTTGGATAATGGGGGAAATTCTTTGAATGCCTTCAAAATCTTGTTGTGCAATTAAACTGTAGAGCATCTCGTTGACAATTTGGGCCTTGAATGTTTAAAATGTTTTCAATTTACATTCTATTTCAAACTATCAAGAGCTCAACCTTTGTATTTTAGAGAACAATAGATCGATCAACCTGTGTATTGAAAGCCTACCACGGATTTATAATTAAAAAAATTATTTCATTTAATTCTAAACAAACAATAAAAACGACACATAATACAAAATCACTCATATTTTAATTATGTAATTATGTAGGAGTAATATAATAGGGGGATTAAATAATTTTTTAACATTACAAATCCCACCAAAAAATAATTTATTCAATTTATATATATTTGATTTTTTTTCATATTTAAGTTTATAATAAATGATATGATTGATAAAGTGAGGAAGATGAGAGAATATTATTATAATAAAAACATGGAAATAAAACACTATTACACATACTTATGAAACGTAATTATCCAATATTTAATTGTTAAATTCATTATATTCATTATATTATATTAAGGATTTTAATATTAAATAGAGATAATCACATTAATTTTGATAATTACCATAACTCTATTTGTAATCATAGGAAATATATTTATGAGGCATAGAAAAACATATATTTTAGAAAATACAATAACTAAAAAAATATTGTCTATTGTAACAGAACGGTACTAAAGTTATCAAAAATGTTTGAATTGAACTGTTTCACTATTAGTAAATGTATTGGAAAAATAAAGTAATACTTCGTATAAATCAAACCTAATATTTAACTTCCTTCTGAAGTTGCTCAAACTCACCGATTCAAAAAATCAAAAGTAAAAAATAAAATAGAAATCAAATAGAAAAAAAACAAAATCAAATTCTACTAAAATAAAAACATCGAAATCGACTTATTGATGTCTTGTGAAACATGTTCTATACACGCAGGACATCAATCTCAAATGGGCGTGTGTTTATGCTTTGTCTGCAAAACATTTTGGAAATTATTTACTACTGCACATAACTGACATAAGAGTCTCATGCATGGTACTTTCTCGGTTTTAAAATGTTGTAATATGAGCAAATTTTTTGAAGAGACTTTCGCGATCTTTGATATATACCTTAGAATATAATGCACAAAACTTGATCAAACCATTTAAATTAAAGAATTAGAACTTATGACTGAAGAAATATACACTCAATAAAAACAAAATCAAAATCAAATACACATCTACAAACCAAAAACGGGACGAATATCCAAAAATTTGGAAATCGAAGTAGACACAAATTTGAGTACTCGTCGAAAATAAATTATTTAATTTCAAAAATCAAAAGATAATAATCAACGACCGTACAACTCAGCTTACAATGATTAAAATTCAAAAATCAAACAACAAATTAATGAGGGTTTTCCATCCACATACCACGACAACACCTGCAACCAAGAGGCTTTGTCGATTTTCATCAAAAAATCAACATTCAACATGTAGGTATGTACCTGATATGACAGGTTGGAGACTATTGAGAACCATGGTGATTCAAAGAAGGCCACAATAGCGAGCCACTGCCTGTTGCATGTCTTTGTTATTTGTGAATATATAACATAAAGATATATAACCATGCAGACGATCCCGATCAGGAGGGACTGGAAGACTGTTGCATAGACAACGTACTTGGCGGCTCGATCTCAAACGGTCTAATCAAAACTCGTTTGAAACTCGGACACTGGAACATTTATTAATTAAATTTTGATGAAATAAACTTACAAAACACGATCGGTATGATTTTAATTTATTATTACCTTATTGCCGGCGTTGATTCTTATGAAAACCATGGACTCCCACCCATAAATGTTCATGCTGCATTAGTATATCATTAGACAAACTAAGGAGCTAAGAGCATTTACGTAATATAATAAATGTTTATCTAAAATGAAATGAGCTCACTAAATAGCGGGGATGGCGTTGTCAAGATGTCCGGTAAGTACAGTGATGCTCATCATATACCAAACAGAAATCGAAATAAGAAAAAATTACAGAAATCGAATCGACATATTCGTACCTAGATATGCAAAAGATTCCTCAATCTGAAAAAAAAAATGTCCAAAATAAAGCATAAAAATAAAGACATAAATGAAATTAGCGCAGTGTGATGATTTGTACTTCTCACCATCTTCATAACAACACTTAAACAAAAAGTAGCAACGGTGCAAAGGGAGAATGGAAATACCGAAAATAAAGTATTTAAGAAAAATTTACCCGAGTTTATCTTGGATAGGCACACCGAAAAAAGGGGATTGAAATGAAACCTCGTATATTTGATGAATAGAGAAATAAATTGCATACATGAATCAAATATTTAAGTTCATGATACAAAACATACTAATTTACATAAATATACTTATCTTCATGAACAGTGCAACTCAAGCAACCAAGAGAAAGAATGAGACCGGTAGATAGGTCCAGCTCCATAAGCAACAACATCGTAGCTGCTATAGAAACAAAGAGTGAAAGGCTAAATGTCAATCGATATATGCTTACAATGACACATCTATTGAAAATGGTCAGATTAAAGCAACGCTTCAAAAAGCAAAATAACACAATGATAGTAGTAATTATTAATTTGAGTTTAGGTATCAGCATGGCATAATGCGATAAATAAAATAGAGGGCATAAATCTTACCATGACTTTTCATAAATAAACTAACGTAATAGAAGAACAATAAGTAAGAATAAAAAAGAACGTAGCTCTATGAAAATTATTTGTTTGATCAAATGGAATTCACCATCACATTTCACATTATCATCATTTTCATCCTCATACTGCTGTACCGGAAACACCAAGAATTCATGTCGAAAACAGAGAGAGAGACCACAAACAAAATTAGCATACCAACTGAACCAATATCGATAATGCGTACATGATACTTAATGATGTAAAACACTGAACTTTTTTTCTTAGATTAAATATAATATAATGTATGTAACTATGTAAAGGAAATACATACCTTATAATCTTTTCCATCGTCAACCGGAACAATCTTGAAAGGGTGCCAGTTGGCATCCCTTAAGTAATTTTCCCACTGAGTACACAGCTCAACAGCTTTCAAGATACACGGATAAAAAGTCGGAATTGTTCCCCTTTGGAAAAATAAGAACTCGCCTGGCATACATAAATGTAAATTATTTGCTTTAAAAAATTGTTAAGTCCTTAAACGGATGCTCTCAAAATTGGTACTGAAATCATAATTACCATTTACATTCACTGAGTCCAAATGTTTCAGAGTAGAGCTTCTTCGTATTAATCGAATAAAAATTTTCAATTCTCCAACTGAACTTGGCAGCCCGTTGAACTTCTGGTACTACACAAATTAATAGAGATTGAATTGGGTAAAAGGAAAAATAATATCGCCAGGTAAGGAGAAGAGAGATGAAAAATTGTGTATACCGATTATGAGGAGAACACGAACTCCGATGAGCTTTTCTGCAAAAAAAAAAAAAAAAAAACAAAGCAACGAATCTATTAATATGATAGGGAAAGGTTAAAAACCTAGTTCGATAAATTATGAATTACAGGTAGAAAAGATTAAAGAGAAATTAAATAGAATATAGCATAAAAATAAGAAGAGGAAATTAAAACTTGTGAGATTGAAGTCGGGGAAGGAGATGAAAAGAATGAATTTGGAGAATGAGAATTTCTCTGCCGGAGAAGAGGAAGAGGGTGAATTTAATTATGGGATATTTGACCGGTCATTTATGTTTCTTAATGTATTTTAATTTCAATTAATTAAAAAATGGATTAAAGATTTCACTTGACAAAATTGAGCAATTCTATTGGACAATAGAATTTGAAATTGAAGAAGAAAAGATTGGCTATAAGGGAAATTGAGCATTCCTATTGGTCAATAGAATTCAATTTGATGTGGCAAAATTGACTGTTTTGACTTTTGACTGAAAAATGGATTGAGATGATGATGAATAGTTTTAAGGTATGTGATATATTTCAATTTGTTTTAGATAATTACAACTCATTATTAATATTAATTACGTTTAATGATTTAAACTTTATACATTATATATTAAAAATTATTTTCAAAATAGTATAAGTAAGAAAACAAAAAGAATTAAATATAAGAATTTAAATAAAAAAACACATTGACGTAACATAATAAAATTAAAATAATATATATTATTATTTAAAAAATATAATTAGATACGGATCATTACAAAACATTTTAGATATAATTTGAAAATACATTTGATATATTATGAATAGAAAAATAACATTTCAAATAAATCATTTACAACATAATTAAAATTTAAATAATAGTATATACGAATAAATCATGAAGCAAAAATTTTAATATTAATTTATTTAGAAAATATATTTGATTTAAGATCAGATCATCTCAATAGTTTATAGGGAAATTGTAACATCCCATTTTTCATAAAATACTAAAGAGGATTTATCTTTATTTTTAGGAATAAAATTGAAAATTTTATAATAAACAAACTCAAATACTTTTCCCATAAATTTAAAATTTATCCTCATTAGTTAAAATAAAATACTTTAAGGCAATAATTTTCAAAAGCGGAAAACGTAATAAAATAAAGTCTATAAAATATACATTTTTGTACTACTATCGACGTCATCCTCGTCGTCTCGCTCCGAGTTCGCTTAACCTGAAAATGTTGAGTTTTTAAAAAGTGTGAGTTATCAACAACTCAGTAGGGAGACAATTCATATAATATATAATACGATATTCGCCGAACAATCCATAACTTAGACCATTGACCCTGTGGGATGACCCAAAGATAATTAAATCTCGGCGCCTTAAATGACGCGCCTGTCCTATCCCACTGTCTATCAAGTTCAAGTTAGTTTATAAGGTTGAGAGTTATTCCGGTTGCTTTCGTATTGTGCAATGTATGAACTGTTGGAAATCGATATCCCGGGGTATCAAAATATTGCGGTACCGATAACCCCGACCGAAATCCCATCGCCGGAAATCCAATCGCGAACACCACGAAGAACCGGGCCCGACGAGAGCATCGCCGCGGGATGAACCCGCGGCTAAACCCTAGCCGAGCCCCACCGTGGGGCTCGCGATCGAAGTCGATCGCATGGGGCTGCCTAGCAGCCCCCGGCGGTGAGTCCGGCGACTCACCGCCACCACCGACCGAGGAGGGGGCGCCCAGCCGCGGCGTTAGCCCGCGGCAGCCCCCAGCGATCGACCCTAGGTCGATCGCTCGCCCCGGCGTCCAGCCGGGGCTCCCCTCGGGATCGCTGCCGGCGGTCGAAGCCCTAGGGCTCGACCGCCACGCCCTCGGCTCCCAGCCGAGGGTTCGTTCGATACTTCGCCGGGGATCTCGAATCCCCGTCCCCGAAATTCGTCGTTTTCCCGGATCGTGCATTCATGTATATATTACAATTAATACACATAAAATCATACAAGGGAGTTTATGATTTTACCTTTGATTCGTTGTGCGGAGAAACGAAATCAATTGAAGACCTTTGAATCTTCCTACGTATTCCTTGCACCTCGTTCGAACGTCGTGTGGGCGACGATCCTCCGAACTCTATGGATCTACTTCACGAACTCTCTAGAATATCAACTACGATATTCTTATGGTGTTATGGGATTATAAATTGTGAAACCATGTAGTGCTTTTATAGGCTACGTAAGGGATCTAAAGGAGGTGGAATATTGGGCTTCCAATATTGATGATTAAATTGAGCCCAAGCCCAAATCTATTAATCCCATCAATATTAATTAATTTATTTTCCACTATATAAATTAATTGCACTCCCAATATTAAACCATATTATATCAAATAATATTTCTCCGGTAGTATTATTTATTCAGTGTATTTAAGATTTAAATATCAATGAATAAAATTAATTTATTGCTAATTAATTTATTCATCTCTTGTATCCGAGACTAGTACCATTCAACCTTAATTATTATGCGGAACAAATCCACTCATGAGGTTTACATAATAATTCCTTATGAACTCATCTCGGGGATATTATCAACCCTTCCGGGATACACTTTCCCGTCAAGTATTCACGGCATGTCGTGTATAAAATATAGTGACCCAACTTAGCCGGTAATTAACCCAATAATTAAATCGGTTAATTCCTTTGGAAAATCAAAGTCACTTATATTAAATATACACACCCGCAATAGTTTCGGGGATTGAGAATAAAATACTCCGAGACTTAAATCAATTATCAACGGCAATCCTAATTGATAAGTCTCAAGCGATCCGCTCAATACACCAAGTGTACAAGTGTGATAAAATAATTAAGACAAATTATTTTCTCTCTCACACAACGACTATACCAATGGATTGGTCCGTGTCCATCTAGGTCGTGAGCAACTGTTTGATTAAATACGAGTAACCGATAGTATGATCTTCTGTGTGGGCCCGCACACCATACTAACTACAACGTATAGAATCCAGGACTATATTTTGCATATATTTAATTATCAATAATTAAATGCAAACGATTGTTTATTAATTAAATAGATTAAATGCTATGACCGGGAGTTACCGTTACTTAAATCTAGACATTAAGTACACAACTCCAACATGAACTGGTATCCGTACTGAGTTGTTGATAACTCACCCCTTTTTAAAACCCCATCTTTTAAGGTTGAGCGAAATCGGAGCGAGACGGGAATGTGGCGGCGATAGTAGTAGCAGCATTTATTTTTAAAGATATTATTTTTCTTTTATGCTTTCCGCCTTTGAAACTTAATACTTGAGTATTTTATTTAAATTTGACTATTGAGGGTTATTATTTTTAGTTAAAGATTTTAGAGATAATTGTAGGTTAGTAGCTAAACTATAGACACTTTTGTAATTTGGTTACCCAACTTGCATTCTGTACACACGAGTAGCTAAACTTTGAGAGAAAAAATCACAGATGGTCCTTTTGGGGAGTTCAAATCCACAAACAGTCCTTTATTTATCATTTTTCCGCAAATGGTCCTTTGACCAAATTTCCCGGTGAAAATTGCACACGAGGGTGACGTGTCAGGTTGCCTTGGAATTGGAGGGAAAAACTGAATGGCAACTCTTGTAAATAAATCATAAAGCAAGGTTCAGTATTCTATCACTATTTTTCACAGAAATGGTTCAATAGACGATCGATTTTCATCCCCAAATATCATTTCTTTTTCATTTCTCTTAGAAGCATAAAAATCCCAAATCGTAAATTCTTGTTTATCTCCACAAAATTAAAATGGTGATTCACGTAATAAGCTCTTTCTAGTTTTTATTTGCTGCAAATTCTTTTCCAAAATTATAAACTTCTCAAAAATCCAAAATATTCAGAAAACCCTAAATTCCCAATTTTTTTTGAAAAATCCTACTCATTCCCAGAATGAGTGCTAATGGTAGCAGTTTGGGTCCACCGAGGTTGAATTCTCCATCAACCGATATTTCTCTAATAACAATGAAGTTGCATTATGGAGGAAGTTTTGCTGGAGGCAGTTTCGCGCCGATTCGATATGTTGGGGGAAAAAGCTACGTATACGATCAACTTGATATAAAAGGCGACGTGTCGATTAAAAGGTTGATTGAGTGTTGTGAGGAGGTTGGAGTTCACGGGGAGAAAAAATTTTATGCACTGGAGAAGAGTGTTATAAAACCACTGTTCAATGATGAGGGGCTTTGTGCGCATGCTTGGCAGTGTGAAGCTATTAAACGCATGGAAATATTCGTGGAGGTTACTAGTGATGAATCTGCAGCTGATGGTACAGGTCATGATTTTGAAGAACACTACAATGCAGAAGATGAAGAAAGTTCTCAGCTTGATAGTGATTATCAATTCGAAGAAGAAAGCTCTGATGATGATGTTATCCTCTTGAAAAAGAATGTAACTGCTAAGTTAGGCGAAGGTTATGGTGATGATGAGGATAGTGGGGATGAGGATGTTGTTATTGATGAAGATGACTTCGAGGAGACAAGAGATTCATGTTGGAGTTGTGTACTTAATGTCTAGATTTAAGTAACGGAAATCACGATCCATTGCCATTAATCTATTTAATTAAATAAACAATTATTTGCGTTTAATTATTTATAATTAAATACATGCAAATAATAGTCCTAGATTATATACGTTGTAGTTAGTATGGTGTGCGACGTCACACAGAAGATCATACTATCGGTTACTCGTATTTAATCGAACAGTTGCTCACGACCTAGATGGACACGGACCAATCCATCGGTATAGTCGTTGTGTGAGAGAGAAAATAATCTGTCTTGATTATTTTATCACACTTGTACACTTTGTTGGGATATGTCCTTCGATCCTACGTGTGCAATCGATAAAGTCATAAGGTCGTCTATGGATGTTAAATGATTATTCGATAATATTAATTGTTGGGAACAATATAATATTGATCGATAAAATCATACCTACAGGGTCACACACGAGCTCGATATTGATATACATTGCTTGATAAATATATTGATTTAGAATCAATATTTACGTGGATTTAATACACATGCATGGGATGCATGGCTTGCATGGATGCATGTCACATAGTGTGACATGGCATGCCACACAAGCAAGTGGGACCACATACAATGCATAGTGGCATGTGTATGTGGCATGACCTTTCACCTCCTTTGTAACCCCTTTTGCATGTTAATGGTGCATTATGATGCCCATTATGTTGTAGGTTAAAAAGGGGAGTAATGTGGTGAATAATGAGGCCATTATATGGATGAAAATCAGATTTTCATCACATCACAACATTAGCCACGAAATTCCACTCAAATAGAGAGAAAAGAGGTGATCTTGGAGATCAATTCTCAAGCAAGCAAGGTGTTCATTATCCGGGTTCGTGTGCAACACGTAGAGGCCGGGCCATTTGTGCGGCTTCAACATCCGGACGATCCAAAGGAGTGACGAGGTCATTCACAAGGAGAGCTTCAAGTTGCTGATCCATTAAGGTGGTTCAATCGACTCAACACCACCTTAACCAATTTCAACGATCACCAAATGTAAGAGCTCGTTGATCCCTATATATATATATATATTGGATGTGTATATATATATTTGTATGTGTTCTTATACACATTATGAGTGCACTAAGATCCAAGCATGATAGATTTATATGCTTTACACGCTTCCGCACACACGGTATATCGATCGGATCGGTATACCGGTACCTTCAATTGGTATCAGAGACGAGGGCTCGTGCACACTTTTGTGTTGGACACGAAGGTTAAATCTACATAATTGGATTATATGGTTAATTGTGATTATGTGATTAGATGTAAGGCCGGCCACCGTTAGTGGTCGGGTGAATGATTTCGTCGTTTTTTACGTTTCGATTGGCCGTAGTATTTGAGGGCTGCGTCCCTTGGAATCATTTGTAATAGATAGGTTTTTCTATTATATTTGTATTGTAATACTTGTAAGCGATGGACTTGGTCCATGGTTCGATGGAGGATCTCGGCTCTCTGGCGAAAACGAGAAGAAACGAAGTAAAACGAAGCAAACCGGGCTGCTGGAGCCAAACGGCGGTCGCCGTTTGAGCTCCGGCGGGCGCCGTTTTGATTCGGCGGGCGCCATTTTGGAAACGGCGACCGCCGAAAGGCCTTTTTCTTGGCAGATTATTCCCGGACCTTTCGGCGGGCGCCGTTTTGGAAACGGCGACCGCCGGTGGTGTTCGGCGACCGCTGATTGTGAAACGGCGGGCGCCGTTCGTGGTTTTATGGGTACGGAATAGATTTGACCAAAATCGGAGGGCAAGGAACTAAAACGGAGGGCGAGGACCAGTCCAGAAGATGTTCAAGGCTTTTGTTATTACTTTAATTCTTTTCGTTTGAGAGTTGTGAGGTTCTAGGGGCCTTTCGATTTCGTATTTATATGCTTTGCTAGTTATAGGTTGTTTTATGTTATAAATGTTCAACTTACATATAAACAAACCTATGCATGCAAGTTCCCAAAAATAATGAGTATAATGTCTTGTCCAAAACGTCACACTCATGAAGCCCTCGATCATAAGTTGGTAGGTCCGCCTCAGCGGGGTACTACTTGTTATCTTGGGATAAGTGGGAGTAAGGGTTAGACCCTTACACGTGAGTTTGGTTTTCTCATCGATAGATCCACTGCAGGCGTGGCTATCGAGACATGAGATGAGAATGGGACTCTCATCGACCGAGAGTGACATTAGATGTCATTGACATGGGATGTCTACCTATCTTGGAGTTTCTTAAGTGCGGACTCAGTCGGCTTAAGGATTCGCAAGATGAGGGTCTTGGGATTGTTTTGTTTAAGGGAACAACGATATTAGATATCGATTGAACAAAATGTAACAAATAAGTAATTTTGATAGACAACCTTATTTGTTTACCGCTTTGTGGATGTTTACATACTTTAGTTATCTTTCTTTTGTAGTTTATCATGTTAAATATCAACTCAATTCAAGTTTGGTTCAATTCTTGATTGTGAAAAATTGAACAACACAAATTTTCTTGATTGACAACGTAATTTGAGGATGGTCCTCAAATACGAATACAAAGAGAATGTGTTAGATTACCAATTCCTATGATATCATTGAACAACTCAATAGCATGTTCGGGGAACATACTATGATTGAGCGGTTCGGTATGACCAGGGTCATCGCTTCAGCTAGGCTGGAAAAATGGAAATCTATGGAATCACATGTGCAACAAATGATTGGATTATTTGTTTCAAGTGACCGCCTAGATTTTTCCTATGATGATTATTTGGCAACCGATTTCATACTTCAATCTCATGATGGTTATAATGCCTTTAGGCTAAATTTTCCATATGAATGGTTTGAAGAAATCGCTTCGTGAGCTCCACGGGATGCTCAAGGCTGCTGAGCCGGCGATAGAGAAGGACCCTAAGAGGGAAATTCTTATGATATGGGATAGGGTATTCAAAAGAGCATGGGCAAGAAGGCTACTAGGGTTCCTAGGGAATCTCAATGCGTCTACTGCAAAAGTGTTGGACACTACTTGCAAACATATAAAATTTCATATTTTATTCAATTTCAAAACAAATGCCTGATTTGTCTTTCATATGATGGATTCTAAAGTTAGGATTATTTTCACCTCGGGGAGTGATTTAATCCAAAACACTTAGTTCATCAATGACACAAATTAGAGACTTTCGAGCCATGGGATGGCGTTAGTCGATTGTCTGGTTGGCTCCCTCATATTTTATGAGAGATAGGGCTTCAATTGCATGATAATATCGCTGGTTAGAAAACTTCGATTTTTCACTTACGATTTATCACGTTTTGATATTGAGATAATTTTGAATGGGAAATTTGAATGAGACTCAATTATTGGGAATAATTGAATTTGCCCAAAGTTCAATGAAGATGTGAAGAACGGGGTTGCTTCATCTTCAGGTATTAATGTTATAGACATTAAACTTCACAAATTCTACTTTTTGAGTATTGGATGCCAAATGTGGTTCTCACATTTGCAAGTGAAGGAACTGCTGGAAATCGATATCCCGGGGTATCAAAAAAAATTGCAGAACCGATAACCCCGACCGAAATCCCGTCGCCGGAAACCGATCACGAACGCCACGAAGAACCGGGCTCGACAAGAGTATCGCCGCGGGATGAACCCGCGGCTAAACCCTAGCCGAACCCCACCGTGGGGTTCGCGATCGATGATGATCGCGTGGGGCTGCCTAGCAGCCCCCGGCGGTGAGTCCGGCGACTCACCGCCACCATCGACCGGAGGGGGAACCACCAGCCGCGGCGCGAGGCCGCGACGGTCCCCGGCGATCGAACTAGGGTTCGATCGCCCCAGCCGCGGCGTCCAGCCGCGGCCTTGCTTCGATGCGCGCCGGCGGTCGAAGCCCTAGGCTCGACCGCCACCCCCTCGGCTCCCAGCCGAGGGTTTCTCTCGATCCCGGCGGGGATCCCTAGACCGCCGGCGGTCCGGTGGTCTTCGACCACCACCGCTCGGTCTATCCCCGTCCCCGGTTTCGTTGTTTTTCCGGATCGTGTGTTCATGCATGTATCACAATTTAATTGAACATAAATTCACACAAGGAGTTTTATGATCATACCTTTGATTCGTTGTGCGGAGAAACGAAATCAAGTTGAAGACCTTTGAATCTTCCCACGTATTCCTTGCACTCCGTTCGAACGTCGGGTGGGCGACGATCTATCGAACTCCTATGGATCTCCTTTAACTCTCTAGAATATCAAGTATGATAATCTTGTCTTATGATTTATGAAGGCCATGTAGTGCTTTTATAGGTTACGTAGGGGATCTAAAGGAGGTGGAATATTGGGCTTCCAATATTGAAGATTAAATTGAGCCCACTGCCCAAGTCCATTAATCCTTATCAATATTAATTAATTTATTTTCCACTATATAAATTAATTGCACTCCCAATATTAAACCATATTATATCAAATAATATTTCTCCGGTAGTATTATTTATTCCGTGTATTTAAGATTTAAATATCCATGAATAAAATTAATTTATTGCTAATTAATTTATTCATCTCTTTAATCCGAGACTAGTACCATTCAACCTTAATTATTGTGCGGAACGAATCCACTCATGAGGTTTACACAATAATTCCTTATGAACTCATCTCGGGGATATTATCAACCCTTCCGGGATACACTGTCCGGTCAATTATTCACGGCATGCCATATATGAAATATAGTGACCCAACTTAACCGGTAATTAACCCAATAATTAAATCGGTTAATTCCTTTGGTAAATCAAAGTCACTTATATTAAATATACACACCCGCAATAATATCGGGGATTAAGAATAAAATACACTGAGACTCGAATCGATTATCGCCGGCAATCCTAATCGATGAATCTCAACGATCCGCTCAATACACCAAGTGTACAAGCGTGATAAAATAATTTAGATAAATTATTTTCTCTCTCACACAACGACTATACCGATGGATTGGTCCGGGTCCATCTAGGTCGTGAGCCACTGTTTGATTAAACACGAGTAACCGATAGTATGATCTTCTGTGTGCCCATGCAACACCATACTAACTACAACGTATAAAATCTAGGACTATGATTAGCATATATTTAATTAATAATAATTAAAAGCAAACAATTGTTTATTAATTTAATAGATTAAATGCTATGACGGGGAGTTTACCGTTACTTAAATCTAGACATTAAGTACACAACTCCAACAATCTCCCACTTGTACTAAGGTCTAGTCATTTCCTCCAAACTCCCGGTTCCCATACACATCACGTGCTTTAAAGTGTACTTCCGTGAAGTACTATGTGAGTGAGCAATCTAGGTTGCCGCTCTGAAGTTATCTTGGTGACTACTACGTCGTCTCCCTCGACGATGATTCGTATCAGGTGGTACTTGCACTATGTGTTATCATCACTTTTAGACTTATGACTTCTTCCGGTTTACCATGCACCGCTATGTAATAGCCTTTGATAAACCAAGAGTCATATCCAAGTCTTAGAGGTTATCCCGGAACCTAACCAAAACTTCCGCTGCCTCTGAGGCTGCTATTCGGTTATGAGAGAGTCTGAGAAGCGTCCTTCTTATCACTCTTTCATTTCATGGTTCCACCTCTTTCTAAAAGTGAACACATAGACTGATATCGACTTACACTGGTCCTTCTTTGATTTTTGGATTTGAGAAACTGTAATCTAAGAAGATTTCGTCTTGCTCCGTAAGTCAGCACTATGAAAGCACTCTTACAGCATTCGAACATCCCTTATCCAGATTACTTTGATATCCTCCCACTACGCAAACGGCATAGTTGATATCAGGTTGTCTTTTTACAACATTGCATCTATAAGGATTTCCACACAAAGTGTAGGAAACTGCTTTGTCTTCATCTATCTCCTTCATGTGTTTGAAACACATATCCTTTAGATAGATGAATATTCTGTCTCTGAAAGGCAATAACCTTTCTCAGAAGTATGCATGTTTAAAACAAACCTTAATCGTATAAGATGCCTAGGAGAAGTACAATGTTCTTATCTCTAGATCACAAGATCTTAAGAACATGCTCTAACTTCTTCTCAATCTTATATCTTGATTTATTTAGACAACCATCATTTTATGTCTGACAATATTTTTACATTGTTGCCAATGACAAAATGTTATCAACATAAAATCTCCGAGAAACACCACCTTGTTTCCATTATGTCTCTAATACACCTTTCGTCTTTGCCTTTTGATGAATCCATCAAATGGACTTTCTCATCAATTCGCAAGTTCCACGATTTATAGCTTTGTTACTATCCATAAATGGATTTACTAAGCTTGTACTCTAAATGATCTAGCCTCTTAACAATAAACCTTATTGTTCTCCAAGAAAGCTCATTTAGATCTAGTACTGCCCTTATGCAGAGCTAGGGATCGATTTCATGTCTACTAGATCCAGAGTCCGCACTCCTCTAGACTTATGAATATATATGGTTGTTCAACAACCTCCCACTGCAATGGCGTCCCGGTGTATAACAGTAATAACAATAGGTGCAGTATGTGGTGTACTTCTACTCGGTTTGGCTGGTTCCCAGTCTTTTGTCCTTTTTCTCATTCCGAGGTATTTCTTCAGTTCAGGCTTTGTGGTTCGTCTAATAGTCTTCCTCTAAGAACCGGGCGATACACGTCCTTCTGGTTCATAGTACTATAGAACACACAATACTTTGTTCATCTAGGATATCCTACAACCATATTGAATATGCCGTTGTTTCCAGGAATATCCATAGAACATAGGTGGTTCCGAACAACTTGTTCTTTTACTATTAGATCTCCATTTCTTATTTACAACGCACCATCTCTACACGTAAGTGTATGGCGCGGCCCTTTGGGATTGAATCCCAATCTTTGATTATGCTATGTGTTTTTTAGATAAGTGATGGCCTCCGCGACCGAGTCGCAGGCTCCTAATGGATATACTTTGATGGTTCCCCATAATAGCTTTGTGTCCATTGACTAGTCAAAACACTTTGCTTTTATGGCACATTAAGTATTCTAATCCATCACCGAGTATTCTTGAGAGAATTACTCGTACCTTTCTAATTTACACATATGTCTGCATATCTAATCATTTCCAATACATGTCTGAATTCTATCCTTTATCCAGAAAGGTTTGCTTAGACGTATTATCCTCCAAATTCAATCCTTAGGTCGGAAGGTCCATTCCTTCAACTATAATTGATCAAATCAATTTCGACCATTTGAATCTTATTTGAAAAATACTACTAAGTATAAGAATTCACAAGTATAATGATTAATAAAGAAATATCTAACAAGTAAAACAAGTTATAGAACAGTTCGTTGTATCGTGGTAGACTTAGGATCTATCATTCATATATTGCTATCTAATGTACCAGAATAGATAACGCCATTATTTCTTATCAAAACCATCCAATGATTAAAGAAATAAAATATCCATTCATAAATAATAGAAATCCAGAACAAAACGTTCTTTCTAAAATAAAGGGTACATAATGCAATAATCTTAAAATGAAATCCTATTTAACTACTAAAGTAGATAAATGTCTTCCACCGCAACAGCTGCCTCCTCCACAGCTTTTGCCCGTGTAGACTCGAACTCTTCATCTCTAAGTCGCCGGGTTTTCTGGAACCCCTGCATTCAAAATGCACATACCGTCAGTGGTTCCATTATCTACACACCAGAATTCTGGTAGATAATACCGCTGACTATGTTTTTACGACTAAAGAAAAATTCGTACCTCTGAGAGGACATTCAGACTTCCAGTATCCAGACTTGTTGCATCGGAAGTGATGGAGTTATATTCTAAATGTCTAGTTTAGTGACAATATGGAACTCCTTATCTGTGTTTTACATTATCTAATAATCAAACTGTCGGCATTTTTTGTCTATCTTGTACTTGAATGCAATAGTCCTAGATATATACGTTGTAGACAGTATGGCGTGAGGAGACACGCGGAAGATCATACTGTCGGTTACTCGTATATTATCGAACAAAAGCTCACGACTTAGATGGACAGGGACAATCCATCGGTACGTCGTAGTGTGACTGGGTAATAGTTGGTCTTGGCTATTATGTTACACTTGTACACTTGGTGTATTGAGCAGGACCACGGGAGGGAGTTCGATTTATACTACTCGACGTAATCGAACTAGACCTCAGAATTACGGATATACGAATTCCTAATCCCTATATAATTATAGGTGCGTGTGTCCAATTCTCGGTTCTTTAACTTGCCAATGAGTGAGACTATTTGATTAGTCGAGATACTCGGTAAATTGGGAATCGTAATTGTACTCACGGCATGCTATAGATTATAGACAGGAAACCGTGTCCCGTTTATCGGGTTGATAACGTCCCCGAGATGAGCTCATAAAGTTTATCATGTAAACCCTGCAGGTGGATTTGTTCCACATGATAATAAGGATGAGTGGTACTAGTCTCGGATAATAAGAAACGAATTAATTTAATTATTAGTAATTAAATAAATTCGTGGACGTTCGATATCTTAAACACGGGGAAAGTCGTATATGTAATTTCGGCGGATTTATTATTGTTGAAATAATATTAAAATTAATTTCGGGAATTCAATTATTATTTTATAGTGGAGTTAATAATAATTAAAATTGAAATCGATTAATTAAGGAATTGCGTTTACGTATTCCAAGTTAATTAATATTTCAATTTAGCCCTTAATTAATTTATCCTTAGGTCCCTAACGTAGCTCTATTTAAACCCCCTCCCTTACCCTCTCTTAACCTAACATTCGCCGCAATTTTCATTTTTCATCTGAGAATAATTATTTTGCTTAGCGCAAAAATATTTTTCTCTGTGTGAAAAATAAAGTTAACGCAATTATAATTTTATTCTCTCATTGAGAATAATTATACCGTGGTTGAGACAGAGAGAGTATAGACGAGAGAACTCCAGCGGATCGTTGCCCACACAGCGGTTGGAGACGGGATCAGAGAATACGTTAGAAGCTCTAAGGTCTCAACAATAGACCGATAAGGTATGAGATCGGAACTTTCAATTCCGCATTTATTCGATCTCACTTTTCCTCGTTGATCATACTTTGAACGTAGATCGGGTTCCGGGGTTGTGGGTTGTATTCCTCGACTACTGGGGGTTCTAGGACCTCCGGATCGGTAGTCGGATGAGGAAAAACGACCCGGAAACGAGCCCGGAACAGCAACGTCGCGTTGCTGTTCGCGGAGAAACGGCGACCGCCGTTTCCAAACGGCGCCCGCCGTTTTGGCGTTTTTCTGGCAGCCCGCTCGGTTCGCGCGGTTGTCCTTCGGGGCAATGGCTGGGCGTGAATCGGGGCACGGGCTGGAAAAGCGAACGAAGTAGCGACACCGGATGTCGACTGGGATCGTTCGGATGTTCGAGTGATCGAACGAACGCATCCCGGGTAGTCGATTTCCAACAATTGGTATCAGAGCCGGTTATGCGTTCTTGTATTGTTTGCGAGTTTTGTTTTGCAGGATAACCCGATTATTATGGTCATATGTTTATGTACTGTATATTGTGGTTTGTTAAACTCTCGGGGTTGTCGAGATCTTTGTTTTTTGAATCGTTGCTTGCTTGTAATAGTTTAAAACGACGGGTTGAGTCGTTTAGGGTTTTTCGTTTGTTTTTCGTTTATCCGGATGTATAGGATCGATCATTCTGTATAGGAACAATGCCGGAAGTAGCTAGGTTACTTATGTAATGTTGCTGCTACTTGGTGGATCGAGAAGAGATCGAAGGACGGACGAACAAGGGTCGAGAAGTCGAACCCGCGACTGCTGAAGGGCAAACGGCGGTTGCCGTTTCTCAAACGGCGGTCGCCGTTTCGCTGGACTTCGTGCAGCAGCTCCGCGGGGGTTCGACGGACATCACGGATCGCTTGTCGAGGGCCCGGGACGATACTCCAGTGGGAGGGGTTCGTCTCTTGGTCCTTAGACGAGTCGGTGATGGATCGAGACCGAGACGAGCAACGAGACGAAGATCCGAGAAGACGTGCATCGAAGATTTTAAAGGCCATAATAATCGGGCCACGTTAATTGCTTCTTGTGTGTTTAACGTGTTTTATTATGCTTTAATTTCATATGCATGCTTGTATATCCCTAAATCGTAAAATACTAAGTGGGAGAGGGATTGGAAACAATCCCGCAGTCTCCATTCTCTGTTTCGAGAGTGATGTGTATTGACTTACGAGTTGGCTTTAGTGTCATCCTCCCTATCGGATAAAGTCGATACACGGAAATCACTTTGATCGAAATTCGAATGAAATTCCAATTTTAAAATTGAACAATTAAGTTTTTCAAAGCAATGCCTAATCTGTCTTTCAAAGACTAATTTCAACTCGACTCATTCTCACCCCGGGGAGTGGAATGGAGCCAAAGCGCTTGGTTATGTCGATGACACAGATTAGAGACATTCGATTCATTTGATGGCTAGATCGATTGTCTGGTTGGCTCCCTCACTTTGTGAGAGATAGGGCTCAATTGCATGATTGATCGCTGGTTAGAAACTTCGAGTTTCACTTACGAGATATCAAGCTTTGATTAACGAAATTGTGAAATTTATTAAATGGAATTCAATTAACAAAGTTGTTTGTTTAGTAAACGTCCACACTATCGTGGCTTACTAGACGGAAACGGAACTTTGGGTTAATTGAGGCTCGACAGTTATAGGAAATCGTAAAGGAACCGCATGTCAACGTAAACGTCCACACTAACGTGGCTTGCGGTGGGCGTGTAGTTTCCGAGCGGTTAACTTAGTACTGAGAAATGGTATACACTTAGGTACGCTTTACAGTATCCTCCCCATCGGAGTCACTGCTGTAATGATGTACGACCGAAGTAAAAGTCCAGTTATAAAATCGTTTGGACTAGTATACGTCCACATGAACGTGGCATGCTAGTCTGATGGGATTTTAGGATTGATTGGTAAATTTAATGATATTAATTAAGGGAGTTAATATCGAATTAAATTTGACAGTTTGATTTGTCTCTTTTATAGATATGGCACTCAACCCGCTGTCCATTATACTAAAAGAAAACAAACTCACTGGTCCGAACTATGTTGATTGGAAACGAAACTTGGACATTGTCCTAACTGCTGAGGAGTACAAATATGTACTCCATGAGGTTTGTCCTGATGAACCTATTGATACCTCCACTCCTGAGGAAAAGGAAGCTCATCGGAAGTGGGTCAAGGCTGATCAGATGGCGCGGTGCTACATTTTGGCTTCTATGTCAAATGTGCTGCAACATCAGCATGAGGCCATGACCACTCCCTATGATATGATGCTTAACCTCAAGGAGATGTTTGGTAGTCAGGATAGGGCAGCCAGGCAAGATGCCATGAGAAAACTCATGACGGCCACTATGTCCGAAGGAACGCCCGTGAGGGATCACGTTCTTAGGATGATAGGCTATCTGAATGAGATAGAGATTATGGGAGGAGCTATCGATGGGGAAAACCAGATCGATATAGTGCTCCAGTCTCTGCCTAGGAGTTTTGAGCAGTTCCGCCTGAACTATAACATGAACAAGAGGTTATATTCGTTGGCGGAGCTCCTGACTGAACTCCAGGCGGCAGAAGGAATCTTTAAGAAATCTCAGGCACTTGTTGCTGTGAAACTTCCTGGCCCTCCGGGGACTAAGAGGAAGAAGAAACAAGGACGGAAACCCAGTGGACCCAGAAATGGTGAACCACAGAATGGAGTGAACAAGCCCAAGGGCAAGTGTTTCCGTTGCAAGCAGTCTGGACATTGGAAGTCTAATTGTCCTCTCAGACAAGGAGGTATGAACTTTTCCTTAGTCACTGAAACATGTTTAGCGGTGTTATCCACCGGTACCTGGTGTGTGGATACGGGAGCCACTGATCATGTCTGCAATTCTTTGCAGGGGTTCCAGGAAACCCGGCGGCTTAGAGAGGGAGAGATCACTATCTACATGGGCAACGCTACGAAAGTGGCGGCAGTTGCAGTGGGAGATATTCATTTGTCTTTTAATAATAAAGTTTTGGTATTGAATAATTGTCTTTATGTACCGAATTTTAGAAAGAACCTTGTTTCGGTTTCTAAATTGGTTTTGAATAAATATTCTGATTCTTTTGATAGTTCTGTTATTATCAAAAGGAATGGTGAGTATATCTGTTCTGGTACATTGATAGGCAACTTATATATACTGAATCCTGATTATTCCACGATGCAACGAGTAGAGTCAAATAATACATCTAGTACCAATAAGAGAAAGGAGCCTTCTAGAATGAATCAAAAGTACTTATGGCATCTCAGGCTAGGTCATATTAACTTGGGTAGGATTCAAAGGTTGATAACTGATGGAATACTCAGTGGTGTGAAAGATGAGGACTTTCCAACCTGCGAATCATGCCTGGAAGGAAAAATGACCAAGCGACCCTTTAGTGATAAGGGGTATAGATCCAAGGAAGTACTGGAATTGATTCACTCTGATTTGTGCGGGCCTTTATCTGTCCAAGCGAGAGGAGGTTATGAATATTTCGTAACCTTCACTGATGATTACTCAAGGTATGGTTTTATATACCTGATGCGCCGCAAGAGCGAGTGCTTTGACAAGTTCAAGGAGTACAAAGCTCTTGTGGAGAACCTTCAAGGTAAAACCATAAAGACTCTACGATCTGATCGTGGAGGAGAGTACCTCTCGGGAGAGTTTAAGGCGTACTTATTAGAGAATGGGATTGACTCCCAGATGACTGCACCATACACGCCCCAGCAGAATGGTGTAGCAGAAAGAAGGAATAGGACTCTTATGGAAATGGTAAGATCTATGATGAGTTATTCAGAACTACCAGTTTCGTTCTGGGGATATGCCTTGGAAACAGCGGCGTATATTATGAACTTAGTTCCTTCTAAATCAGTCCCTAAGACGCCCTCGGAATTGTGGACCGGGCGAAAGCCAAATTTGAAACACATTCGGGTCTGGGGTTGTCCAGCACATGTGCTGAAGCATGGGGCTGATAAGTTGGAATCTCGTTCAGATATTCGGTTGTTTATAGGATATCCTAGAGGAACGAAAGGTGGTCTATTTTATAGTCCTAAGGACCAGAAGATCGTTGTTAGCACCGACGCTCGGTTCTTGGAAGAGGATTATATAATGGACCACAAGCCCAAGAGTGAGATAATACTTAACGAACTGAGAGGGGACGATCAAGGCTTAGATCCAACCGAACCGGGTGATACGCCACCACAGTCTGCACCTGTAGTTACTGAGGTTACACCGGAGCCTTGTCGTAGTGGGAGGGTTGTTCGACAACCCGATAGGTTCATGTTTATAGGTGAGTCTTCGGACTTGTTACCTGGAGAACATGAAGCCGATCCCTGGACCTATGGCGAGGCGCTTAAAGATCAAGATGCTCAGTCTTGGCAAAAGGCGATGAAATCTGAGATTGAATCAATGGATTCAAATCAGGTCTGGAATCTTGTAGCACCGCCCAAAGGTGTAAAAGCCATTGGTTGCAAGTGGGTGTACAAGAGAAAAAGAGGGTCTGACGGGAAGGTTGAAACCTTCAAGGCTAGGCTTGTTGCGAAGGGGTATACTCAGAAAGAAGGGATCGATTATGAGGAAACTTTTTCGCCGGTAGCTATGCTAAAGTCGATCCGGATTCTTTTGTCTATAGCATCTTATATGGATTATGAGGTGTGGCAAATGGACGTCAAGACAGCATTCTTGAATGGGAATCTTGACGAGACCATTTACATGAGACAGCCAGAAGGTTTCATCAAGAAAGGCCAAGAGCATCTAGTGTGTAAGCTAAACCGATCCATTTATGGATTGAAGCAAGCTTCTAGATCTTGGAACATGCGGTTTGATGAGGTTATCCAGTCTTATGGATTCATTCAAAGCATGGACGAGTCGTGTGTATACCGGAGAAGTGACGGAAACAGTGTGGCGTTTCTCGTGCTTTATGTAGATGACATCCTTCTAATTGGCAACAATGTGAAGATGTTGTCGGACATAAAGGGATGGTTGTCCAAGCAATTCGATATGAAAGACTTAGGACAAGTTGGGCATGTTCTTGGGATCAAAGTTATAAGGGATCGCCGGAAAAGAACATTAAGCTTGTCCCAGGCTTCATATATTGATACGATTATGGCTCGTTTCAACATGCAGAATTCCAAGAGAGGTGCTCAACCTTTCTGCCATGGAATTCATCTATCTAAAGACATGTGTCCCAAAACACAAAAGGAGATAGATTACATGAAGAAGGTTCCTTATGCTTCGGCAGTAGGAAGTCTAATGTATGCCATGTTGTGCACGAGACCTGATATCTGCTATGCCATGGGCATGGTAGCTAGATATCAGAGTAACCCTGGACAGGGTCACTGGACTGTTGTAAAGAACATACTTAAGTACCTGCGAAGGACTAGGAATTATGTTCTGAGTTACAAAGCGTCCGAGTTGATTCCTATTGGTTACACAGACTCGGATTTCCAATCTGATAAGGATCAGCGAAAGTCTACATCAGGCTATGTGTTCACATTGGGAGGTGGAGCAGTCTCATGGAAGAGTGTTAAGCAGAAATGCATTTCGGACTCTACCATGGAAGCCGAATATGTAGCAGCCTCTGAGGCAGCTAAAGAATCGGTGTGGCTCCGGAACTTCCTTATGGACTTGGATGTGGTTCCTAAGATGCCTAGAGCTATCACAATTTATTGTGACAATAGCGGTGCAGTGGCAAATGCAAAGGAACCACGAGCCCACAATGCGAGTAAACACATAGATCGCAAGTACCACCTGATTAGAGACATCGTCAGGAGAGGCGATGCGGTTGTCACCAAGATTGCATCAGCGGATAACCTGGCTGACCCCTTTACGAAGGCACTTCCAGCGGAAGCGTTCAAGAGACACGTGAAGGGGATGGGTATCGGATGTATGGTAGAGGGCAACTAGAGATTTAGTATAAGTGGGAGATTGATGGAGTTATATTCTAAATGTCTAGTTTAGTGACAATATGGAACTCCTTATCTGTGTTTTACATTATCTAATAATCAAACTGTCGGCATTTTTTGTCTATCTTGTACTTGAATGCAATAGTCCTAGATATATACGTTGTAGACAGTATGGCGTGAGGAGACACGCGGAAGATCATACTGTCGGTTACTCGTATATTATCGAACAGAAGCTCACGACTTAGATGGACAGGGACAATCCATCGGTACGTCGTAGTGTGACTGGGTAATAGTTGGTCTTGACTATTATGTTACACTTGTACACTTGGTGTATTGAGCAGGACCACGGGAGGGAGTTCGATTTATACTACTCGACGTAATCGAACTAGACCTCAGAATTACGGATATACGAATTCCTAATCCCTATATAATTATAGGTGCGTGTGTCCAATTCTCGGTTCTTTAACTTGCCAATGAGTGAGACTATTTGATTAGTCGAGATACTCGGTAAATTGGGAATCGTAATTGTACTCACGGCATGCTATAGATTATAGACAGGAAACCGTGTCCCGTTTATCGGGTTGATAACGTCCCCGAGATGAGCTCATAAAGTTTATCATGTAAACCCTGCAGGTGGATTTGTTCCACATGATAATAAGGATGAGTGGTACTAGTCTCGGATAATAAGAAACGAATTAATTTAATTATTAGTAATTAAATAAATTCGTGGACGTTCGATATCTTAAACACGGGGAAAGTCGTATATGTAATTTCGGCGGATTTATTATTGTTGAAATAATATTAAAATTAATTTCGGGAATTCAATTATTATTTTATAGTGGAGTTAATAATAATTAAAATTGAAATCGATTAATTAAGGAATTGCGTTTACGTATTCCAAGTTAATTAATATTTCAATTTAGCCCTTAATTAATTTATCCTTAGGTCCCTAACGTAGCTCTATTTAAACCCCCTCCCTTACCCTCTCTTAACCTAACATTCGCCGCAATTTTCATTTTTCATCTGAGAATAATTCTTTTGCTTAGCGCAAAAATATTTTTCTCTGTGTGAAAAATAAAGTTAACGCAATTATAATTTTATTCTCTCATTGAGAATAATTATACCGTGGTTGAGACAGAGAGAGTATAGACGGGAGAACTCCAGCGGATCGTTGCCCACACAGCGGTTGGAGACGGGATCAGAGAATACGTTAGAAGCTCTAAGGTCTCAACAATCGACCGATAAGGTATGAGATCGGAACTTTCAATTCCGCATTTATTCGATCTCACTTTTCCTCGTTGATCATACTTTGAACGTAGATCGGGTTCCGGGGTTGTGGGTTGTATTCCTCGACTACTGGGGGTTCTAGGACCTCCGGATCGGTAGTCGGATGAGGAAAAACGACCCGGAAACGAGCCCGGAACAGCAACGTCGCGTTGCTGTTCGCGGAGAAACGGCGACCGCCGTTTCCAAACGGCGCCCGCCGTTTTGGCGTTTTTCTGGCAGCCCGCTCGGTTCGCGCGGTTGTCCTTCGGGGCAATGGCTGGGCGTGAATCGGGGCACGGGCTGGAAAAGCGAACGAAGTAGCGATACCGGATGTCGACTGGGATCGTTCGGATGTTCGAGTGATCGAACGAACGCATCCCGGGTAGTCGATTTCCAACAGGAAGCACTTGCCCTTTGGCTTTGCAGCCCCCACTCGTGGTATAGACACCACTGGGTTTCCAGGCTTGCTTCCTCCTCTTGCCCCTACCTCCGACAGGCTTCAAGCCTTTGGACTTGGTAGCTACAAGCGCTAGAGACTTGCCCTTCTTGTAGATCCCCTCTGCCGCCTTCAGTTCAGTCAGGAGTTGCGCAAGAGAATAAGATAGTTTACCCATATTATAACTCATGCGAAACTGCTCAAAACTAGGGGTCAGAGACTGGAGTATGATGTCGACTTGCGTCTCAGCATCAATTTGAGCTCCTAGGATCTCAAGCTCATTCAACAGACCCATCATCTTAAGAACGTGCTCCCCTACGGGCGTTCCTTCAGACTGAGTAGTTATCATGAGGACTCTCTGTTGGAAATCGATATCCCGAAATTAATAAATTAAATAAAATTAATTATCTAATTAATTCCGACCGAAATCCTTCGAATATCCGGATTGTCAAAATTGCGGAACCGACAACCCAATCGAATAAACCCTTCGCCGGAAACCACCGCGAACCACCGTACGCGAACCGAGGCTCGACCGAACACCCGCCGCGGGATAAACCCACGGCTGTCCAGCCGAACCCCCGCATGGAGGGGGTTCGCGATCGCGTTTGCGATCGTCGGGATGCTTCGCGCATCCCCGGGGCTGCTCCGAGCAGCCCCCCGGCGGTGAGTCCGGCGACTCACCGCCATCGCCGGGAGGAGGGGGCGACTGCCGCGGCACCAGCCCGCGGCTGCCCCCAGCGATCGACCACCATGGTCGATCGCACGCACCGGCTCCAGCCGGGGCCCCTACGCGCACGGCGATCGTGCCCTAGGGCCGATCGCCACCCTCGGCGTCCAGCCGAGGGTTTGTTGCTCTCGATCCCGGTGGGGCTCGCTTGGCCGTCCGTGGTCCGGTGATCTCGGATCACCACCGCGCGGTCAAACCCCATCCCCGGGTTCGTCCCTCGGATCTTTGGTTCATGATATTTTCACGATAATTTAAACGATAAAATCATAAAGAGGGTTTTACGATTTACCTCGTTCTCGTTGTTCGGAAAAATGTAGAACTCAATTTGATGACCTTGAGATCTTCCCACGTATTCCTTGCACTAGCCCGGACGTCGTGTGGGCGACGATCTACCGAACTCCATGGATCCTCCTCTCTACTTTCTCTCTCTAGAATTGTGATCTTCAAGTTATGAGAATAGAGAAGACCATGTAGTGCTTTTATAGGCTACGTAGGGGATCTTAAGGAGGTGGAATATTGGGCTTCCAATATTGAAGATTAAATTGAGCCCAATGCTCAAGTCCATTAATCCTTATCAATATTAATTAATTCTATTTTCCACTATATAAAATTAATTGCACTCCCAATATTAAACCATATTATATCAAATAATATTTCTCCGGTAGTATTATTTATTCCGTGTATTTAAGATATAAATATCCATGAATAAAATTAATTTATTGCTAATTAATTTATTCATCTCTTATTTCCGAGACTAGTACCATTCAACCTTAATTATTATGCGGAACGAATCCACCTGCAGGGTTTACATAATAATTCCTTATGAACTCATCTCGGGGATATTATCAACCCTTCCGGGATACACTTTCCCGTCAAGTATTCACGGCATGTCATATATAAAATATAGTGACCCAACTTAACCGGTAATTAACCCAATAATTAAATCGGTTAATTCCTTTGGTAAATCAAAGTCACTTATATTAAATATACACACCCGCAATAGTTTCGGGGATTAAGAATAAAATACACTGAGACTCGAATCGATTATCGCCGGCAATCCTAATCGATGAATCTCAACGATCCGCTCAATACACCAAGTGTACAAGTGTGATAAAATAATTAAGATAAATTATTTTCTCTCTCACACAACGACTATACCGATGGATTGGTCCGTGTCCATCTAGGTCGTGAGCAACTATTCGATTAAATACGAGTAACCGATAGTATGATCTTCTGTGCGCCCATGCAACACCATACTAACTACAACGTATAAAATCCAGGACTATGATTTGCATATATTTAATTATAAATAATTAAATGCAAATAATTGTTTATTTAATTAAATAGATTAGTGGCAATGGATCGTGAGTTTCCGTTACTTAAATCTAGACATTAAGTACACAACTCCAACAATCTCCCACTTGTACTAAGGTCTAGTCATTTCCTCCAAACTCCCGACTCCCATACTCATCACGTGCTTAAGGTGTACTTCCAAGAAGTACTATGTGAATGAGCACTCTAGGTTGCTGCTCTGAAGTTATCTTGGTGACTACAGCTTCGTCTCCCTCGACGATGACTCGTATCAGGTGGTACTTGCACTATGTGTTATCTTACACTTATGGACTCGTGATTTCTTACCATTTGCCATCGCACCGCTATTTACATAGCCTTTGGCAAATTAAGAATCACATCTAAGTCCCAGAGATTATCCCGGAGTTATACCAAAACTTCCGCTGCCTCTGAGGCTACTATTTGGTTACCCATGGCAGAGTCCGAAAAGCATCGTGCTTATCACTCTTCCATGTTAAAACTCCTTCTCCTTCAATAGTGAAACACATAGCCCGATATCGACTTACACTGGTCCTCATTCGATTAGAAATCTAAGAGAATGTAATCCAAAGGAAATGTTCGTCTGCTTCGTAGTCTAGAACAGTACTTCGAAAGTACTTTTACGGCAGTCGAATATTCCTTTCCAGGATTACCTTGATATCCTCCCACTATGCTAACCGCATAGCCGATATCAGGTTCTTGTTTTCAACAATGCATTTATTAAGCTTTCCACACTCAAAGTGTAGGAAACTGCTTTCATTGCTTCTATCTCCTTTTGTGTTCCAAAACACATATCCTTAGATAGATGCATTCCGTCTCTGAAAGGTAACGAACCTTTCTCGGAATCTTGCATGTTAAAACGAACCATAGTCATATATGTAAGATGTCCAGGAAAAGTACAATGTTCTTTCTAGAGATCCAAGATCTCAAGAACATGTCCAACTTCTTCCTTTATCTTTCATATTGATTCATCTAGACAACCATCATTTTATGTCTGATAACATCTTTACATTGTTGCCAATGATAAGAGTGTCATCTACATAAAACCTCCGAGAAACACCACCTTGTTTTCCATCACGTTTCCAATACACACAATTCGTCTATGCTTTTGATGAATCCATAAAATGGACTATCTCATCAATTTGCAAGTACCACGAATTCAATGCTTTGTTCCAATCCATAAATGGATCAACTAAGCTTGTACTCTTAAATGATCTCGCCTCTTAGCAATAATCCTTATTGCTCTCCAAGAAGGCACATTTAGATCTAGTACGGCCTTCATGTAGATCCAGGGATCGATTTCATGTATACTAGGTCCAGAGTCCGAAGACTCTCCTAGTCTTATGAATATCTCCGGTTGTCACACAACCTCCCACTACAACGGCATTCCGGTGTATAAACAGTGATAACAGTAGGTGCAGTTAGTGGTGTACCGCTACTCGGTTCGGCTGGTTCTAAGTCTTAATCTTTCTCTCTCATTTCAAAGTATCATGTCACCTTGGGCTTGTGGTTCATCGTATAGTCTTTCTCTAAGAACCGGGCGTTAGAACTTATAACGTCCTTCTGGTTCATAGTACTATTGAACACACATCTTTTGTTCTTCTAGGATATTCTACAACCGCATTTGAATGCGCCGTTGTTTCCAGACATATCCATAGAACACAGGTAGTTCCGTATATCTTTTACTATCTCTATAAGAGTTCCATTTCTTATTATCGACACACCATTTCTACACAACAGTGTATGGTGTAGTCATTTGGGATCAAATCCCAATCTCTGATTAGTATGCCATGCATTCCTCAGACAGGTACTTGCCTCCGCGATCAAATCGCAGGCTACAAATGGATATACCTTGATGGTTCTCCACAATTGCTTAGTGTCCATTGACTTGTCAAAACACTTGCTTTTGTGGCACATCAGGTATTCTAATCCATTTTTCGAGTAATCATAAAATGAAGTACTCGTACCTTAATTGTCTGAGTAGGCATAGGTCTGCATACATCAGAGTCAATCAATTCTTATACTTGTCCGGATCTTACATCTTATATCCATAAAGGATTGCTTAGTCATGTTATCTTCCAAATAAGATTATTAGGTCGGAAGGTCCACTCCTTCAACTTAATTGATCAAATATCAATTTTCGACCTTTGAACTTCTCATTTGAATAAACATGATTCAGCATAAGAATCCACAAATATAATTGATAAAGAAATCTCTTATTAGTAAAACGAGTTTTACTACGGTTCGTTGCATTGTGGTGGACTCAGGATCCATCATTTATATATTGCTAGCCAATGTACCAGAATAGATAATATCATTATTTCTTCTTATAACCATCAAATGATTAAAAGAAATAAAATATCCATTTATTAGAAATCCAGAACAAAGTTCTTTCTAATATGAAAGGTACATAAAAGCAATAACCCAAAATGAAATCCTATAAAATGTCCTCCACTGCAACTGCTGCCTCCTCTACAGCATTGCCCATGTAGACTACGATTTCTTCTTTTCCAAGTTGTCGGGTTTCCTGGAACCCTTGCATTTAAAATGCACATACCGTCAGTGGTTCCATATCTACACACCAGGTTCCGGTAGATAATACCACTGACTATGTTTTACGACTAGAGAAAATTTCGTACTTTCTTTGAGAGGACAATCAGACTTCCAGTACCCAGACTGTTTGCATCGAGAATACTTGCCTCATGGCTTTCTCGTCCCATCTCGTGGTCCAAGAAACCTAGGACCACTGGGTTTCTTTGCTTGCTTTTCCTTTCCCCCGATTTTGCCCTTAGGTTCGAAACCTTTGGCATTAGCTACAAGAGCTTGCGATTTCCGTCTCAACTCGTCTAAAAGGTCAATCATCTCAAAAACGTTTTTAAGCGTTTCCTCGAAGCGACTGGCCTTTATGAGTATCCTCATCGCTTCTTGTCTAGCCGCCTATGTCATGTCTAAACACCTTGAGTTTGAACATGATACCATAATCAGTGGTTATTGCAAAAGCATTTTCCCACTTCTTAAAATCAGTCCTTTCCTCATTAGTTAAGACATTTGTAGGCTCGGGAGGACAAAGCTCACTGAGTACAAACTTGTACTCTTTAACAGTTTGGGTAATGTCTAGATCTCTATTCCAATCATTACATCCAGGGACCAGTGAGTTTAAAATCCTTACGTATCACAGAAAGTGGGTTCAAAGCCATATCCTAATCTATGAGCACATATAACAACAAACAATCGATTTAATCTCCGATATTATCTCCCTTAAATAATATCATTAAACCACTAATCACATCTAAAATCCCATCAGATATGGCAAGCCACGTGGTGTGGACGTTTACCAATCCAAATGATTTAGCAATTAGATTTGCTTCGGTCATACATCACTTATAGCGGAACCTCGTGGGGAGGAATACTATAATGCGTATCTAAGTGTAAACCATTACTCAGTACCAAAGTAAATCGTTTGGAATTGCTACATCACCGCAAGCCACGTGGTGTGGACGTTTACGACAACTTCACAACTCTTCACAATTTCTTACAACTGTCTACATCAATTAATCCAAAATCCGTCAGCATAGCAAGCCACGTGGTGTGGACGTTTACTACACCAAGAGACTTTTATAATTGACTCCCAATTACTTGATCCATTCAATCTTGTAAATCAAGACGCGGAGAATCATAAGTGAAACTCGAAGTTTCTTACCAGTGATTCACCATGCGAACGACCCTATCTCTCATAAAATGAGGGAGCCGAGCAGACAATCGATCTAGTCATCAAATGACACGAAAGTCTATAATTTGTGTCCTCGACATGACCAAGTGGCTTTGGCTCCATTCCACTCCCCGGGGTGAGAATGAGTCGACTTGAAATCAGTTTTGGAAAGACAAATTAGGCATTGTTTGATAAACTTAATCAATGTTTCTCGTAAGAGGAATTACAAGAATTCTCCTCCAATGACTTGTCTATACGAACTTCAAAAGTCCATAAAAGTCACCAAGAGAATAGCAATGGAGACCATGGATATGTTTCCATACCCTCTCCCACTTAGCTTTTTACAATAAAGGGATACGCTATCTAATGCATAATTAAATACACATAAGCATGCATACATGAAATAAAGCACATAGAATATTATCACATAATCAAAATAATACTAGAATATTATTTTCCGACTATTATGGCTTTATCGCATCCCCGTATGCGTCTTCTAGTCTTTAGTCTGCGTTCTTGAATGCTCCATGTGACGGGAATATTAATTCCAATATTTAAATCTATTTATTTTCAATTAATCCAAAAGTTACTTAATTCGAAAATTAAGTCAATCGAATATATCAAAAATAAAATTAAATATTATTAATATTTTTATTATTTTTATTTTCCTTTTCTACTTCATTAAATCTCTAGAATAATCTATCCAAGACCCACTTGGAATATTCTAGAAGACTTCCATAATGAAATAAGGAAATAAAATAATTTATTTTATTTTCCCTTTCTACTTTATTAAATCTCTAGAATAATCTATCCAAGACCCACTTGGAATATTCTAGATGATTTCCATAAGGAAATAAAATAATTTAGGACTCCTAGTCCTTCCAAATTAATTCCTTTCCTAATCCATTAAAAATTCCATAAAGGAATAATTAAATAAGGAAAAATTAATTTAGGACTCCTAAACTTTCCAAATTAATTATTTTCCTAATCCATTAAAAAATTCCATAAAGGAATAATTAAATGAGGAAAATAAATTAATTCCAAATTAATTCTTTTCCTATTCCATGAGAATTCCCAAAAATAGGAATATTCAAAATAGGAAAACCGAACTAATCTTAGGAAAAATAATTCTTTTCCTAATCCATAAAAATTCCCATAAAATAGGAATAATTATATTAGGAAAACCGAATTATATTAGGAATAGGATCTTTACCGGGATTAACACGGAATGGGGATTTCCGGTCTATCCCCGAGCTCGGCCGAGGAGCACGCCCACCACCGCCACCACCCAACCGGCGCGCCACCACCGCCGGTGACATCGCACGGCCGAGGGTGCGGTCGAGTGCCCCCCACGCGCTCGATCCATGGTTCGGCTATGGGGATAGCCGAACCGAGCCCTAACCCTCTCTTCGTCTCCTCCGTCACACTTTTCCGGTCGTCGTTTCGGAATCGATCCAACGTAAAATAAATTACAAATTTATTACTACGCTATCCGGTATCGATTCTCTACATGAAATCGACCTCATACAATTTCCGGAAAAATAAGAACAAGCATTCACCACACAAGAACAAATATTGACATTACCGAGAGTTTAATCATCAAGAGAACTATTATGACATTAATTAACAATAATTAAATCTAGCCATAATAATCGGAAACCCTGCAAGGTATAACAATTTATCGAAAAATACCATGAACTAAAACCAATGCTCTGATACCAATTGTTGGAAATCGATATCCCGAAATTAATAAATTAAATAAAATTAATTATCTAATTAATTCCGACCGAAATCCTTCGAATATCCGGATTGTCAAAATTGCGGAACCGACAACCCAATCGAATAAACCCTTCGCCGGAAACCACCGCGAACCACCGTACGCGAACCGAGGCTCGACCGAACACCCGCCGCGGGATAAACCCGCGGCTGTCCAGCCGAACCCCCGCATGGAGGGGGTTCGCGATCGCGTTTGCGATCGCCGGGATGCTTCGCGCATCCCCGGGGCTGCTCCGAGCAGCCCCCCGGCGGTGAGTCCGGCGACTCACCGCCATCGCCGGGAGGAGGGGGCGACTGCCGCGGCACCAGCCCGCGGCTGCCCCCAGCGATCGACCACCATGGTCGATCGCACGCACCGGCTCCAGCCGGGGCCCCTACGCGCACGGCGATCGTGCCCTAGGGCCGATCGCCACCCTCGGCGTCCAGCCGAGGGTTTGTTGCTCTCGATACCGGTGGGGCTCGCTTGGCCGTCCGTGGTCCGGTGATCTCGGATCACCACCGCGCGGTCAAACCCCATCCCCGGGTTCGTCCCTCGGATCTTTGGTTCATGATATTTTCACGATAATTTAAACGATAAAATCATAAAGAGGGTTTTACGATTTACCTCGTTCTCGTTGTTCGGAAAAATGTAGAACTCAATTTGATGACCTTGAGATCTTCCCACGTATTCCTTGCACTAGCCCGGACGTCGTGTGGGCGACGATCTACCGAACTCCATGGATCCTCCTCTCTACTTTCTCTCTCTAGAATTGTGATCTTCAAGTTATGAGAATAGAGAAGACCATGTAGTGCTTTTATAGGCTACGTAGGGGATCTTAAGGAGGTGGAATATTGGGCTTCCAATATTGAAGATTAAATTGAGCCCAATGCTCAAGTCCATTAATCCTTATCAATATTAATTAATTCTATTTTCCACTATATAAAATTAATTGCACTCCCAATATTAAACCATATTATATCAAATAATATTTCTCCGGTAGTATTATTTATTCCGTGTATTTAAGATATAAATATCCATGAATAAAATTAATTTATTGCTAATTAATTTATTCATCTCTTATTTCCGAGACTAGTACCATTCAACCTTAATTATTATGCGGAACGAATCCACCTGCAGGGTTTACATAATAATTCCTTATGAACTCATCTCGGGGATATTATCAACCCTTCCGGGATACACTTTCCCGTCAAGTATTCACGGCATGTCATATATAAAATATAGTGACCCAACTTAACCGGTAATTAACCCAATAATTAAATCGGTTAATTCCTTTGGTAAATCAAAGTCACTTATATTAAATATACACACCCGCAATAGTTTCGGGGATTAAGAATAAAATACACTGAGACTCGAATCGATTATCGCCGGCAATCCTAATCGATGAATCTCAACGATCCGCTCAATACACCAAGTGTACAAGTGTGATAAAATAATTAAGATAAATTATTTTCTCTCTCACACAACGACTATACCGATGGATTGGTCCGTGTCCATCTAGGTCGTGAGCAACTGTTCGATTAAATACGAGTAACCGATAGTATGATCTTCTGTGTGCCCATGCAACACCATACTAACTACAACGTATAAAATCCAGGACTATGATTTGCATATATTTAATTATAAATAATTAAATGCAAATAATTGTTTATTTAATTAAATAGATTAGTGGCAATGGATCGTGAGTTTCCGTTACTTAAATCTAGACATTAAGTACACAACTCCAACACTCTCATGGCTTCTTGCCTTGCCGCACGATCTTGCTCCCCAAACATCTCCTTGAGGTTAAACATCATATCATAGGCAGTGTCCATCGACTCATGTTGGGTTTGGAGTACATTTGACATGGAAGCCAAAATATAACACCTAGCCATTTCATCAGCCTTTTTCCACTTCCGATATGTCAGTTTTTCCTCATCAGTTGAGGCAGCCGTGGGCTCAGCAGGGCACACTTCATGGAGTACAAACTTGTACTCTTCCGAAGTCAGGACAATGTCTAAATTTCTCTTCCAATCAATATAGTTGGGGCCAGTGAGCTTATGCTCCTTGAGTATCATAGAAAGTGGGTTCATAGCTATTCTCTAAACCTATAAGCACATTTAAACAAACAATCAATTTAATATCCGATATTATCTCCCTCAAATAATATCATTAAATTACTAATCACATCTAAAATCCCATCAGGTAAGGCAAGCCACGTGGTGTGGACGTTTACCCACCCAAATGATTTAGCAATTAGGTTTTCTTTGGTCATACATCACTTATAGCGTAACCTCGTGGGGAGGAATACTATAATGCGTATCTAAGTGTAAACCATTACTCAGCACCAAAGTGAATCGTTTGGAATTGCTATATCACCGCAAGCCACGTGGTGTGGACGTTTACGATAACTTCACAACTCTTCACAATTCCTTACAACTGTCTACATCAATTAATCCAAAATCCGTTAGTATAGCAAGCCACGTGGTGTGGACGTTTACTACACCAAGAGACTTTTATAATTGACTCCCAATTACGAGATCCATTCGATTTTCGTAAATCAAGACGCGGAGAATCATAAGTGAAACTCGAAGTTTCTAACCAGTGATTCACCATGCGAACAACCCTATATCTCATTAGATGAGGGAGCCGAGCAGATAAACGATCCATCTTCAAAAGAATGGTACGAATATCTCTAATTTGTGTCATCCACATGACCAAGTGGCTTTGGCTCCATTCCACTCCCCGGGGTGAGAATGAGTCGACTTAAAGTCAGTTTCAGAAAGACAAATTAGGCATTGTTTGATAAACTTAATCAATGTTTCTCGTAAAAGGAATTACAAGAATTCTCCTCCAATGACATATCTATATGAACTTCGAAAGCTCATAAATGTCACCAAGAGAACAGTAATGGAGACCATGGGAATGTTTCCATCCCCTCTCCCACTTAGCTTTTTATAACAAAGGGATACACTATCTAATGCATAATTAAACACATAAGCATGCATACAAGCAATAAAGCACATAGCACATAGTCAAAATAAGCTAGAAAATTATTTTCCGACTATCATGGCTTTATTCCATCTCCGTATGCGTCTTCTAGTCTTCAGTCTTCGTTCTTGAATGCTCCATGTGACGAGAATATTAATCCCAATATTTAAATCTATTTATTTTTAATAAATCCAAAAGATACTCAATTCAAAAATTAAGTCAATCGAATAAATAAAAAATAAAATTAAATATTATTAATATTTTTATTTATTTATTTTCCTATCTAATTCTATTAAATCTCTAGAATAATCTATCCAAGTAAACTTGGAATATTCTAGAAGACTTCTATAATAGAATAAGGAAATAAAATAAATTAGGAATCTTCTACTTTCCAAGATTAATTAATTTCCATTACTATGAAAATTCCCATAAAATAGGAATAATCAATTAGGAAATAAATCAATCCTAGATTAACTTTTATTCCTTTCCAATTCTATTAAATCTCTAGGATCCTATTCCAAGTAGAACTCGGAATACTCTAGAAGATTTCCATAATAGAATAAGGAATAAAATTAATTCCAATTAATTCTTTTCCTAATCCATGAGAATTCCCAAAAAATAGGAAAACTCAATTAGGAAAACCGAATCAATTAGGTAAGTAGAATCTAGGTAGGAGTAGCATGAGATCGGGAGACTCCACGCCACCCCCACCTTCGACCGCCCACCCCCGGAGGAGCACCGCCGCCCAGCCCAGCCGCCACCGTCGCCGGCGGCAGCCCTAGCCGAGGGCGATCGGCCCCCTCCTCTTGGGTCGATCGATTGGGGTCGATCAAGGAGTTTGATCGATCCCCGGTCCTTCGTCCTCTTCGTCTTCTTCGTCACACGAGTTCTCCGGCGGTCGTCTCGGCATCGATCCAACGTAAATAAATTACAAGAAATAAATTTACAATTCCGGTATCGATTCTATACATGAAATCGACCCTATACACTTTCCGGAAAACATAGAATAATAATAATAAATCTAAATTCGGTCAACCCCCGAATTTTTACTATTACAAGCATTCATCCACACAAAACGAATCTCGACATGTCCGAGAGTTTAATAACGAATAATCATGGTAAAATTAAATAGCTATTAATTAAACGAATAATTAACAATTAATTTAAACCATGATAGTCGGAATCCCTGCAAGGTAGAACACAATTGAACACATACATGAACACGAAACCAAACGCTATGATACCAATTGCTGGAAATCGATATCCCGGGGTATCAAAAAAAATTGCGGAACCGATAACCCCGACCGAAATCCCGTCGCCGGAAACCGATCACGAACGCCACGAAGAACCGGGCTCGACAAGAGTATCGCCGCGGGATGAACCCGCGGCTAAACCCTAGCCGAACCCCACCGTGGGGTTCGCGATCGATGATGATCGCGTGGGGCTGCCTAGCAGCCCCCGGCGGTGAGTCCGGCGACTCACCGCCACCATCGACCGGAGGGGGAACCACCAGCCGCGGCGCGAAGCCGCGACGGTCCCCGGCGTCCAGCCGCGGCCTTCCTTCGATGCGCGCCGGCGGTCGAAGCCCTAGGCTCGACCGCCACCCCCTCGGCTCCCAGCCGAGGGTTGCTCTCGATCCCGGCGGGGATCCCTAGACCGCCGGCGGTCCGGTGGTCTTCGACCACCACCGCTCGGTCTATCCCCGTCCCCGGTTTCGTTGTTTTTCCGGATCGTGTGTTCATGCATGTATCACAATTTAATTGAACATAAATTCACACAAGGAGTTTTATGATCATACCTTTGATTCGTTGTGCGGAGAAACGAAATCAAGTTGAAGACCTTTGAATCTTCCCACGTATTCCTTGCACTCCGTTCGAACGTCGGGTGGGCGACGATCTATCGAACTCCTATGGATCTCCTTCAACTCTCTAGAATATCAAGTATGATAATCTTGTCTTATGATTTATGAAGGCCATGTAGTGCTTTTATAGGCTACGTAGGGGATCTAAAGGAGGTGGAATATTGGGCTTCCAATATTGAAGATTAAATTGAGCCCACTGCCCAAGTCCATTAATCCTTATCAATATTAATTAATTTATTTTCCACTATATAAATTAATTTCACTCCCAATATTAAACCATATTATATCAAATAATATTTCTCCGGTAGTATTATTTATTCCGTGTATTTAAGATTTAAATATCCATGAATAAAATTAATTTATTGCTAATTAATTTATTCATCTCTTTAATCCAAGACTAGTACCATTCAACCTTAATTATTGTGCGGAACGAATCCACTCATGAGGTTTACACAATAATTCCTTATGAACTCATCTCGGGGATATTATCAACCCTTCCGGGATACACTGTCCGGTCAATTATTCACGGCATGCCATATATGAAATATAGTGACCCAACTTAACCGGTAATTAACCCAATAATTAAATCGGTTAATTCCTTTGGTAAATCAAAGTCACTTATATTAAATATACACACCCGCAATAATATCGGGGATTAAGAATAAAATACACTGAGACTCGAATCGATTATCGCCGGCAATCCTAATCGATGAATCTCAACGATCCGCTCAATACACCAAGTGTACAAGTGTGATAAAATAATTAAGATAAATTACTTTCTCTCTCACACAACGACTATACCGATGGATTGGTCCGGGTCCATCTAGGTCGTGAGCCACTGTTTGATTAAATACGAGTAACCGATAGTATGATCTTCTGTGTGCCCATGGAACACCATACTAACTACAACGTATAAAATCTAGGACTATGATTTGCATATATTTAATTAATAATAATTAAAAGCAAACAATTGTTTATTAATTTAATAGATTAAATGCTATGACGGGGAGTTTACCGTTACTTAAATCTAGACATTAAGTACACAACTCCAACAGGAATTACATAGAAGTATAAGTTTGGTGAATAGAGATGTCGATCTATGGGCGATAAATGGAGCGAATGTCGCTGCATTAGCCGTATGATCATATGATATTGTTTTGCCTTAGGGCTTTGTTTTAAGTATTATAACTATGTATTTTTCGTACCTTCAATAAACAATGAATATTGGTTCAGTATTGGATACTGATGGATTAGTTTTTCACTATTTAAATAGTTTGATAACTATTTTAATTGTGAACTATTCTTTGTTTTGGTACGATTATTACATTATTTATGTATACTTTAAACTCAACAAATCATATATAACATTAACACCAAATGCCGAATCGAATAAGTCTCAATGAGACATAATTGTAACATTGTTGATTGGATCAAAATCTAAACATGTAACGAATCTTCTTTTAGAAGGCATTCTAGAATCATTTGACTTGGAGTCATTTGATACATGTAAATGATGTTTGATGGACAAAGATAACAATGTCATCTTTCTTGGAGAAAGGAGAACATGTGAGTGATTTATTAGGGATGATCCATACTGATGTATGTGGAACCTATCAGTTCACAAGCACATGAAGGTTATGTTTCGGAAAAGAGAAAACAAACTATATTAGATATAGTTCTACCATTCGATGAGAGGTCTAAATGAACTACTGGTCTCTTTTGGGAACACACAATTCTAGACTTCAACTTATACACTGAATAGGACTCCGTCAAAAGCTGTTGATAAGACACCATACGAGGTATGGAAAGGGAAGGTCCCTAACTTGTCTTATATCAAGGTTTGTGGATGTGAAGCTTATGTGAAGAGAAATATCTCTACAAAGCTTGAACCCAAATCGGATAAATGTTTCTTTGTGGGTTATCCAAAAGAAACACGAGGGTACCACTTTTACAACCAAGCTGAGAACAAAGTCTTTGTTGCTCGAGATGGTGTATTTCTTGAAAAGGAATATCTTTCCAAGAAAGTAAGTGGGAGCTCAGTTGAATTGAACGAGGTTCAAGAAGATCAAACTGAGATGGACACTCAAGACCAAGTCGAGAGTGTTGGAAATCGATATCCCGGAATTAATAAATTAATTAAAATTAATTATCTAATTAATTCCGACCAAAATCCTTCGGAAATCGAATATCCGGAGTTGTCTAATTGCGGAATAACAACTCCAATCGAAATCCCGGTTGCCGGAAAGCCGCCACGAACCACCACGCGAAGCCGGACTCAACCAAACCCTAACCACGGGGATAGCCCGGGCTGTTCGGTCGAGCCCTCGCGTAGGGCTCGCGGCTATCCTTGGCAGCCGCCTAGGGCTGCCCTTGGCAGCCCCCTTGTCACGCCCCAGCTGCCCCATGGTGATCGCACGACCAGCCACGGCGAACCGTGGCTAGCGATCACCAAAAAGCCGCCACCGCGCCAGCAGCGGTCCAGCCGCGTGAGCGGGGCTGCTCCAGCAGCCCGCTGGAGTCCCGTGCGATGCGTACGGGGCTGCTCGCAGCAGCCCGCTGGACATGCACGGGGAGGGCTCGGACAGGCCGCGAATCCGCTACGGGAAAACCCGTAGCTCGCGGCCGAGCCCATGCGTTCGAGCCCTCGGCGTCCAGCCGAGGCTCACGCCCCCTCGACCCATCCCGTCGAGCCGTTGAGCCGCCGGCGGTCCGGTGATCTTCGATCACCACCGTCCGGTTCAACCTCGACATGGGTCTCGCCATCGGATCTTGGTTCAAGGTATTTTTACGATAATTAAACGATAAAATCATAAAGAGGGTTTTACGATTTACCTCGTTCTCGTTGTTCGGAAAAACGAAGAACTCAATTTGACGACCTTGAGATCTTCCGACGTATTCCTTGCACTAGCTCGGACGTCGTGTGGGCGACGATCTACCGAACTCCATGGATCTCCCTCTCTACTTTCTCTCTCTAGAATTGTGATCTTCATGTTATGAGAATAGAGAAGACCATGTAGTGCTTTTATAGGCTACGTAGGGGATCTTAAGGAGGTGGAATATTGGGCTTCCAATATTAATGATTAAATTGAGCCCAAGCCCAAATCTATTAATCCATTAATATTAATTAATTCTATTTTCCACTATATAAAATTAATTGCACTCCCAATATTAAACCATATTATATCAAATAATATTTCTCCGATAGTATTATTTATTCCGTGTATTTAAGATATAAATATCCATGAATAAAATTAATTTATTGCTAATTAATTTATTCATCTCTTATATCCGACACTAGTACCATTCATCCTTAATTATTATGCGGAACAAATCCACCTGCAGGGTTTACATAATAATTCCTTATGAACTCATCTCGGGGATATTATCAACCCTTACGGGATACACTTTCCCGTCAAGTATTCACGGCATGTCATATATAAAATATAGTGACCCAACTTAACCGGTAATTAACCCAATAATTAAATCGGTTAATTCCTTTGGAAAATCAAAGTCACTTATATTAAATATACACACCCGCAATAGTATCGGGGATTAAGAATAAAATACACTGAGACTTAAATCGATTATCGCCGGCAATCCTAATCGATAAATCTCAAACGATCCGCTCAATACACCAAGTGTACAAGTGTGATAAAATAATCAAGATAGATTATTTTCTCTCTCACACAACGACTATACCGATGGATTGGTCCGTGTCCATCTAGGTCGTGAGCAACTGTTCGATTAAATACGAGTAACCGATAGTATGATCTTCTGTGTGTCCATACAACACCATACTAACTACAACGTATAAAATCCAGGACTATAATTTGCATATATTTAATTATAAATAATTAAATGCAAATAATTGTTTATTTAATTAAATAGATTAATGGCAATGGATCGTGAGTTTCCGTTACTTAAATCTAGACATTAAGTACACAACTCCAACAATCTCCCACTTGTACTAAGGTCTAGTCATTTCCTCCAAACTCCCGACTCCCATACTCATCACGTGCTTAAGTTGTACTTCCCAAGAAGTACTGTGTGAATGAGCACTCTAGGTTGCCGCTCTGAAGTTATCTTGGTGACTACAGCGTCGTCTCCCTCGACGATGACTCGTATCAGGTGGTACTTGCACTATGTGTTATCTTACACTTATGGACTTGTGATTTCTTACCATTTGCCATTGCACCGCTATTTACATAGCCTTTGGCAAATTAAGAATCACATCTAAGTCCCAGAGATTATCCCGGAGTTATACCAAAACTTCCGCTGCCTCTGAGGCCGCTTTTTGGTTACCTATGGCAGAGTCCGAAAAGCATCGTGCTTATCACTCTTCCATGTTAAAACTCCTTCTCCTTCAATAGTGAAACACATAGCCTGATATCGACTTACACCGGTCCTCATTCGATTTAGAAATCTAAGAAAATGTAATCCAAAGGAAATGTTTGTCTGCTCCGTAATCCAGAACATAGTTTCCAGTACTTCGAAAGTACTTAAAATGTTCATTACAGCAGTCAAGTATTCCTTTCCAGGATTACCTTGATATCCTCCCACTATGCTAACCGCATAGCCGATATCAGGTTTTCGTTTTCAACATTGCATTTATTAAGCTTTCCACATTCAAAGTGTAGGAAACTGCTTTCATTGTTTCTATCTCCTTTTGTGTTCCAAAACACATATCCTTAGATAGATGCATTCCGTCTCTGAAAGGTAACGAACCTTTCTCGGAATCTTGCATGTTTAAAACGAACCATAATCATTTATGTAAGATGTCCAGGAGAGGTACAATGTTCTTTCTAGAGATCCAAGATCTCAAGAACATGTCCAACTTCTTCCTTTATCTTTCATAATGATTCATCTAGACAACCATCATTTTATGTCTGATAACATCTTTACATTGTTGCCAATGATAAGAGTGTCATCTACATAAAACCTCCGAGAAACACCACCTTGTTTTCCATCACGTTTCCAATACACACAATTCGTCTATGCTTTTGATGAATCCATAAAATGGACTATCTCATCAATTTGCAAGTACCACGAACTCAATGCTTTGTTTCAATCCATAAATGGATCAACTAAGCTTGTACTCTAAATGATCTCGCCTCTTAGCAATAATCCTTATTGCTCTCCAAGAAGGCACATTTAGATCTAGTACGGCCTTCATGTAGATCTAGGGATCGATTTCATGTATACTAGGTCCAGAGTCCGAAGACTCTCCTAGTCTTATGAATATCTTCGGTTGTCCCACAACCTCCCACTACAATGGCATTCCGGTGTATAAACAGTAATAACAGTAGGTGCAGTTAGTGGTGTACCGCTACTCAGTTCGGCTGGTTCTAAGTCTTAATCTTTCTCTCTCATTTCAAAGTATTACGTCACCTTGGGCTTGTGGTTCATCATATAGTCTTTCTCTAAGAACCGGGCGTTAGAACTTATAACGTCCTTCTGGTTCATAGCACTATTGAACAAACATCTTTTGTTCTTCTAGAATATTCTACAACCGCATTTGAATGCGCCGTTGTTTCCAGACATATCCATAGAACATAGGTAGTTCCGTATAACTCATGCTTTTACTATTTCTATAAGAGTTCCATTTCTTGTTTACGACACACCATTTCTACACTAAAAGTGTATGGTGTAGTCATTTGGGATCATCCCAACCTCTGATCAGTATGCCATGCATTCCTCAAACAGGTACTTGCCTCCGCGATCAAATCGCAGGCTACAAATGGATATACCTCGATGGTTCTCCACAATTGCTTAGTGTCCATTGACTTGTCAAAACACTTGCTTTTGTGGCACATCAGGTATTCTAATCCATTTCTCGAGTAATCATCAAATGAAGTACTCGTACCTCATTGTCTGAGTAGACATAGGTCTGTATACATCAGAGTCAATCAATTCTTATACTTGTCCGGATCTTATATCTTATATCCATAAAGGATTGCTTAGTTATGTTATCTTCCAAATTAGATTCTTAGGTCGGAAGGTCCACTCCTTCAACTTAATTGATCAAATATCAATTTTCGACCTTTGAACTTCTTATTTGAATAAACATGACTCAGCATAAGAATCCACAAGTATAATTGATAAAGAAATCTCTTATTAGTAAAATGAGTTTCATACTACGGTTCGTTGCATCATGGTGGACTCAGGATTCATCATTTATATATTGCTAGCTAATGTACCAGAATAGATAATATCATTATTTCTTCTTATAATCATAAAATGATTAAAAGAAATAAAATATCTATTAATTAGAAATCCAGAACAAAGTTCTTTCTAAATGAAAAGTACATAAAGGCAATAACTTAAAATGAAATCCTATAAATGTCCTCCACTGCAACTGCTGCCTCCTCTACAGCATTGCCCATGTAGACTACGATTTCTTCTTTTCTAAGTCGTCGGGTTTCCTGGAACCCTTGCATTTTAAAATGCACATACCTTCAGTGGTTCCATATCTACACACCAGGTTCCGGTAGATAATACTACTGACTATGTTTTATGACTAAAGAAAATTTCGTACTTTCTTTGAGAGGATAATCAAACTTCCAGTACCCAGACTGTTTGCATTGAGAACACTTGCCTATTGGCTTTCTCGTCCCATCTCGTGGTCCAAAGAGAACCACTGGGTTTCTTTGCTTTCTTGTCCTTTCCCCCGATTCATGCCTTTAGGCTCGAAACCTTTGGCATTGGCTACAAGAGCTTGCTATTTCCGTCTCAACTCGTCTAAAAGGTCAATCATCTCAAAAACGTTTTTAAGCGTTTCCTCGAAGTGACTGGCCTTTATGAGTATCCTCATCGCTTCTTGTCTAGCCGCCTATGTCAATAGGCTCGGAAGGATAAAGCTCATTGAGTACAACCTTGTACTCTTCAACAGTTTGGGTAATGTCTAGATCTCTATTCCAATCAATACATTTAGGGACCAGTGAGTTTAAATTCCTCAAGTATCACATAAAGTGGGTTCAAAGCCATATCTTAATCTATGAGCACATATAACAACAAACAATCGATTTAATCTCCGATATTATCTCCCTTAAATAATATCATTAAACCACTAATCACATCTAAAATCCCATCAGATATGGCAAGCCACGTGGTGTGGACGTTTACCAATCCAAATGATTTAACAATTAGATTTGCTTCGGTCATACATCACTTATAGCGGAACCTCGTGGGGAGGAATACTATAATGCGTATCTAAGTGTAAACCATTACTCAGTACCAAAGTAAATCGTTCGGAATTGCTACATCACCGCAAGCCACGTGGTGTGGACGTTTACGACAACTTCACAACTCTTCACAATTTCTTACAACTGTCTACATCAATTAATCCAAAATCCGTCAGCATAGCAAGCCACGTGGTGTGGACGTTTACTACACCAAGAGACTTTTATAATTCACTCCCAATTACTTGATCCATTCAATTTTGTAAATCAAGACGCGGAGAATCATAAGTGAAACTCGAAGTTTCTTACCAGTGATTCACCATGCGAACGACCCTATCACTCATAAAATGAGGGAGCCGAGCAGACAATCGATCTAGCCATCAAATGACACGAAAGTCTCTAATTTGTGTCCTCGACATGACCAAGTGGCTTTGGCTCCATTCCACTCCCCGGGGTGAGAATGAGTCGACTTGAAATCAATTTTGGAAAGACAAATTAGACATTGTTTGATAAACTTAATCAATGTTTCTCGTAAAAGGAATTACAAGAATTCTCCTCCAATGACTTGTCTATACGAACTTCGAAAGCTCATAAAAGTCACCAAGAGAACAGCAATGGAGACCATGGCATTGTTTCCAATCCCTCTCCCACTTAGCTTTTTATAACAAAGGGATACGCTATCTAATGCATAATTAAATACACATAAGCATGCATACATGAAATAAAGCACATAGAATATAATCACATAATATAAATAATACTAGAATATTATTTTCCGACTATTATGGCTTTATCGCATCCCCGTACGCATCTTCTAGTCTTCAGTCTTCGTTCTTGAATGCTCTATGTGACGGGAATATTAATTCCAATATTTAAATCTATTTAATTTTAATAAATCCAAAAGATACTTAATTCGAAAATTAAGTCAATCGAATAAATCAAAAATAAAATTAAATATTATTAATATTTTTATTTATTTTATTTTCCCTTTCTACTTCATTAAATCTCTAGAATAATCTATCCAAGACCCACTTGGAATATTCTAGAAGACTTCCATAATGAAATAAGGAAATAAAATAATTTATTTTATTTTCCCTTTCTACTTCATTAAATCTCTAGAATAATCTATACAAGACCCACTTGGAATATTCTAGATGATTTCCATAATGAAATAAGGAAATAAAATAATTTAGGACTCCTAGTCCTTCCAAATTAATTCCTTTCCTAATCCATTAAAAATTCCATAAAGGATTAATTAAATAAGGAAAAATTAATTTAGGACTCCTAAACTTTCCAAATTAATTATTTTCGATTTCCAACAGAGAGTGCTCCAGTGGTTTTGGAAAACACACCTAACCCTCGAAGGTCCGGAAGGATTAGAACTCAACCTGACAGATACTTAGTTATTCTGACAAACGAGAACTATGAAGTCATGCTTTTAGAAAGCAATGAACCTTCGACCTATATCCAAGCTGTGACGAGTCCAGATTCCGAGAAATGGCAGGGTGCCATGAAATCCGAAATGGAATCAATGTCTGAAACTCAAGTTTGGAACTTGGTCGATTTGCCTAAATGGGCTAGGCCCATTGGATGCAAATGGATTTACAAGATAAAAACAGACATGGATGGAAAACCTAGTGTTTTCAAAGCAAGGTTGGTGGCAAAAGGATTTAATCAAATTCACAAAGTGGATTATGATGAAAGCTTTTCACCAGTTGCTATGATCAAAGCCATTCGGATTCTCTTAGCCATTGCTGCTCATTATGATTATGAGATATGGCAAATGGATGTTAAAACCGCCTTCTTGAATGGGATTCTAGAAGAGGATGTGTTTATGACACAACCAGAGGGTTTTATCGATCCTAATCAGGCTGAGAGAGTATGCAAGCTTAATAGATCTTAATGGATTAAAGCAAGCATCTCGGAGTTAGAATCTTCAGTTCAATGAATCCATATCGGGATTTGGATTTCAGAGGAACTCGAAAGAGTCTTGTTTTACAAGAAGATCAGTGGGAGTTACGTTGTATTCATTGTGTTGTATGTCGATGACATACTCCTTATTGGAAACAATATTCCTATGCTTAATTCTGTTAAAGAATGGCTTGGAAGATGTTTTTTAATGAAGGATCTTGGAGAAGCACAGTACATATTGGGCATCAAGATCTGTCGGAACAAATCGAAAAGGATGTTTGAACTTAGTCAAGTGACCTATATTGATAAGGCGGTTGATAAGTTCAGAATGAAAGACGCCAAAAAGGGTCTCATTCCAATTACTCATGGCACATCTCTTAGCAAGATTCAAGGCCTTACAGGGATTGATGAGCAAAAGAGGATGGAAAACATTCCTTATGCTTCGGCAATAGGGTCTATAATGTATGCCATGATATGTACATGACCAGACGTATCGTATGCTTTGAGCATGATGTGTCAGTTTCAAGGAAACCCAGGTGAGGCGCGTTAGACTGCGACCAGGAATATTCCTATGTACCTTAGATGAACAAAAGAATATTTGTTGTCTTTGGAAGACAAAAAGAGTTGATGTTAACAAGCTATTTTGATGCAAAATTCATAACGGGCTAAGATAATTTCCGATTTTTAATCTGGTTATATCTTTTGTCTAGATAGAGGTGAAATTTGCTGGAATAGTTCCATGCAATGCAATAGCTGATAAAACTACAGAAGCTGAGTACAGCATTGCATTGGATGCAGTGATGTTGGCAGTTCGGATTTGAAAGTTTTTCGATGAACTAGGTGGCGTAACTAGCTCGGCCCATCCGATAAGTTCTCTATTTATAGTAGAGCTATCGCGCAAGCCAATGAGCCTAGGGAGCACCACAAATCTAAAACTAGTGCTCAGGAAGTTCCACATTAATCTAGGAGATGATTTTGTGGAGACATCGAGATAATAAAGTTGCAACTCTTGGAATTGTTGCAAACCCATTTTATAAAACCTCTCCAGCAGTTTAAGCTTGAGGCTTTCACGACTGCAATAGAGATCAGACATCTTAGAGATGGGTTGTGATTTCTATTACTGTATTAGATACTTTTGGAGAATTGGTAAACATTCACTCATATGTATAATACATAATTCTTCATATAAATATGGTTTAATTTATATGAATTGTCCAAATGATTAAGTTATATCAATTGGGTTATGAGGTCGACTTACCGCATAATGAAGTCCCAATGGTTGAACTGATATACTTGAATCATATAGCTGTTCCTGGTTCGTATAATCGAGTACAGACAAACCGATAATACAAAGAACTAGATTGTAATGTGTACTATAGCGCCGCTTCATGGGCTAGTGATGTGGGACATCAAGTACAATTACATAGATATTAGCTGGGAGCTAATGATCGAACAGACCCGACTGGAATAGTATTTAAGATTTCCAGTCATAATACTATTTCATTGACTATCGAGCAATTTCCTCTGACCTGAGTAGTCCAGAGTGATTCCATTGTGAAATGGTGTACTTTGATACAAGTAAACGCCCTTCGTAAAAGGAGGTTATAAAACTTGTTATTGGGTATATCAGGAAGCAAGTGGGAGAGCTTGGATTGACAAGATGGGATTGTCATCCATTTTATAATGGGATACATGTCTTACAGGCCACTTGGAGAGTCGAGACTGTGGAAAATACGTGGCCACGTCCAGATTCGGGGATATTATCAACCCTTCCGGGATACACTTTCCCGTCAAGTATTCACGGCATGTCGTGTATAAAATATAGTGACCCAACTTAGACGGTAATTAACCCAATAATTAAATCGGTTAATTCCTTTGGAAAATCAAAGTCACTTATATTAAATATACACACCCGCAATAGTTTCGGGGATTGAGAATAAAATACTCTGAGACTTAAATCAATTATCAACGACAATCCTAATTGATAAGTCTCAAGCGATCCGCTCAATACACCAAGTGTACAAGTGTGATAAAATAATTAAGACAAATTATTATTCTCTCTTTTACACAACGACTATACCAATGGATTGGTCCGTGTCCATCTAGGTCGTGAGCAACTGTTTGATTAAATACGAGTAACCGATAGTATGATCTTCTGTGTGGGCCCGCACACCATACTAACTACAACGTATAGAATCCAGGACTATATTTTGCATATATTTAATTATCAATAATTAAATGCAAACGATTGTTTATTAATTAAATAGATTAAATGCTATGACCGGGAGTTACCGTTACTTAAATCTAGACATTAAGTACACAACTCCAACATGAACTGGTATCCCTACTGAGTTGTTGATAACTCACCCCTTTTTAAAACCCCATCTTTTAAGGTTGAGCGAAATCGGAGCGAGACGGGAATGTGGCGGCGATAGTAGTAGCAGCATTTATTTTTAAAGACATTATTTTTCTTTTATGCTTTCCGCCTTTGAAACTTAATACTTGAGTATTTTATTTAAATTTGACTATTGAGGGTTATTATTTTTAGTTAAAGATTTTAGAGATAATTGTAGGTTAGTAGCTAAACTATAGACACTTTTGTAATTTGGTTACCCAACTTGCATTCTGTACACACGAGTAGCTAAACTTTGAGAGAAAAAATCACAGATGGTCCTTTTGGGGAGTTCAAATCCACAAACAGTCCTTTATTTATCATTTTTCCGCAAATGGTCCTTTGACCAAATTTCCCGGTGAAAATTGCACACGAGGGTGACGTGTCAGGTTGCCTTGGAATTGGAGGGAAAAACTGAATGGCAACTCTTGTAAATAAATCATAAAGCAAGGTTCAGTATTCTATCACTATTTTTCACAGAAATGGTTCAATAGACGATCGATTTTCATCCCCAAATATCATTTCTTTTTCATTTCTCTTAGAAGCATAAAAATCCCAAATCGTAAATTCTTGTTTATCTCCACAAAATTAAAATGGCGATTCACGTAATAAGCTCTTTCTAGTTTTTATTTGCTGCAAATTCTTTTCCAAAATTATAAACTTCTCAAAAATCCAAAATATTCAGAAAACTCTAAATTCCCAATTTTTTTTGAAAAATCCTACTCATTCCCAAAATGAGTGCTAATGGTAGCAGTTTGGGTCCACCGAGGTTGAATTCTCCATCAACCGATATTTCTCTAATAACAATGAAGTTGCATTATGGAGGAAGTTTTGCTGGAGGCAGTTTCGCGCCGATTCGATATGTTGGGGGAAAAAGCTACGTGTACGATCAACTTGATATAAAAGGCGACGTGTCGATTAAAAGGTTGATTGAGTGTTGTGAGGAGGTTGGAGTTCACGGGGAGAAAAAATTTTATGCACTGGAGAAGAGTGTTATAAAACCACTGTTCAATGATGAGGGGCTTTGTGCGCATGCTTGGCAGTGTGAAGCTATTAAACGCATGGAAATATTCGTGGAGGTTACTAGTGATGAATCTGCAGCTGATGGTACAGGTCATGATTTTGAAGAACACTACAATGCAGAAGATGAAGAAAGTTCTCAGCTTGATAGTGATTATCAATTCGAAGAAGAAAGCTCTGATGATGATGTTATCCTCTTGAAAAAGAATGTAACTGCTAAGTTAGGCGAAGGTTATGGTGATGATGAGGATAGTGGGGATGAGGATGTTGTTATTGATGAAGATGACTTCGAGGAGACAAGAGATTCATGTTGGAGTTGTGTACTTAATGTCTAGATTTAAGTAACGGAAACTCACGATCCATTGCCATTAATCTATTTAATTAAACAAACAATTATTTGCGTTTAATTATTTATAATTAAATACATGCAAATAATAGTCCTAGATTATATACGTTGTAGTTAGTATGGTGTGCGACGTCACACAGAAGATCATACTATCGGTTACTCGTATTTAATCGAACAGTTGCTCACGACCTAGATGGACACGGACCAATCCATCGGTATAGTCGTTGTGTGAGAGAGAAAATAATCTGTCTTGATTATTTTATCACACTTGTACACTTTGTTGGGATATGTCCTTCGATCCTACGTGTGCAATCGATAAAGTCATAAGGTCGTCTATGGATGTTAAATGATTATTCGATAATATTAATTGTTGGGAACAATATAATATTGATCGATAAAATCATACCTACAGGGTCACACACGAGCTCGATATTGATATACATTGCTTGATAAATATATTGATTTAGAATCAATATTTACGTGGATTTAATACACATGCATGGGATGCATGGCTTGCATGGATGCATGTCACATAGTGTGACATGGCATGCCACACAAGCAAGTGGGACCACATACAATGCATAGTGGCATGTGTATGTGGCATGACCTTTCACCTCCTTTGTAACCCCTTTTGCATGTTAATGGTGCATTATGATGCCCATTATGTTGTAGGTTACAAAGGGGAGTAATGTGGTGAATAATGAGGCCATTATATGGATGAAAATAAGATTTCACATCACAACATTAGCCACGAAATTCCACTCAAATAGAGAGAAAAGAGGTGATCTTGGAGATCAATTCTCAAGCAAGCAAGGTGTTCATTATCCGGGTTCGTGTGCAACACGTAGAGGCCGGGCCATTTGTGCGGCTTCAACATCCGGACGATCCAAAGGAGTGACGAGGTCATTCACAAGGAGAGCTTCAAGTTGCTGATCCATTAAGGTGGTTCAATCGACTCAACACCACCTTAACCAATTTCAACGATCACCAAATGTAAGAACTCGTTGATCCCTATGTATATATATATATTGGATGTGTATATATATATTTGTATGTGTTCATATACACATTATGAGTGCACTAAGATCCAAGCATGATAGATTTATATGCTTTACACGCTTCCGCACACACGGTATATCGATCGGATCGGTATACCGGTACCTTCACACTTGGTGTATTGAGCGGATCTGCTTGAGATTTATCGATTAGGATTGCCGGCGATAATCGATTCAAGTCTCAGAGTATTTTATTCTTAATCCCCGATACTATTGCGGGTGTGTATATTTAATATAAGTGACTTTGATTTACCAAAGGAATTAACCGATTTAATTATTGGGTTAATTACCGGTTAAGTTGGGTCACTATATTTTATATATGGCATGCCGTGAATACTTGACGGGAAAGTGTATCCCGTAAGGGTTGATAATATCCCCGAGATGAGTTCATAAGGAATTATTATGTAAACCCTGCAGGTGGATTCGTTCCGCATAATAATTAAGGATGAATGGTACTAGTCTCGGATATAAGAGATGAATAAATTAATTAGCAATAAATTAATTTTATTCATGGATATTTAAATCTTAAATACACGGAATAAATAATACTACCGGAGAAATATTATTTGATATAATATGGTTTAATATTGGGAGTGCAATTAATTTATATAGTGGAAAATAAATTAATTAATATTAATGGGATTAATAGATTTGGGCTTGAGCTCAATTTAATCATTAATATTGGAAGCCCAATATTCCACCTCCTTAAGATCCCCTACGTAGCCTATAAAAGCACTACATGGTCTTCTCTATTCTCATAACTTGAAGATCACAATTCTAGAGAGAGAAAGTAGAGAGGAAGATCCATGGAGTTCGGTAGATCGTCGCCCACACGACGTCCGGGCTAGTGCAAGGAATACGTGGGAAGATCACAAGGTCGTCAAATTGAGTTCTTCGTTTTTCCGAACAACGAGAACGAGGTAAATCGTAAAACCCTCTTTATGATTTTATCGTTTATTTATCGTGAAAATTACCGTAAACCAAGATCCAAGGGACGCACCCCGGAACGAGGGTCGACCGGCGGTGGTGGTCGAAGACCACCGTACCGCGGCAGTCGAGGATCCCCGTTGGGGATCGCGGACGTGAGAAGCCCCGGCTGGGAGCCGGGGATGCGATCGAACCTAGGGTTCGATCGCGGGGTGCTGCGGGCTCGACCCGCAGCCGCTCGCGCGTTGTTGCGGGGATTCCCGTAGCGGCTCGCGTGAGCGAGCCACCCTTCACGGGCAGCGAGTCATGGACTCGCTGCGGGGCTGCTACGAGCAGCCCCGGGGATGCTACGAGCATCCCCAGCGATCGCACGGAGCGATCGCGACCCCCCTCGTGGGGGCTCGGCTGGCAGCCGCGGGTTTACTCGTGGCGGTGTTCGGTCGGGCCTCCGGTCACGTGGGGTGCTCGTGGTTTCTCCGGCGATCGGGATTTCGATTGGGTTGTCGGTTTCGCAATTTAGACAATCCGGATATTCGATCTCCAAAGGATTTCGGTCGGAATTAATTAGATAATTAATTTTAATTAATTTATTAATTCCGGGATATCGATTTCCAACAATTGGTATCAGAGAGTTGGTTTTAGTTCATGGTATTTTTCGATAAATTGTTCTACCTTGCAGGGTTTCCGATTATTATGGCTAGATTTAATTATATTAATTAATGTCCATAATATTGCTCTTGATTATTAAACTCTCGGTGATGTCAATATTCGTTCTTGTGTGGTGAATGCTTGTTCTTAATTTTTCCGGAAATTGTTTGAGGTCGTTTTCATGTAGAGAATCGATACCGGATAGCGTAGTAATAAATTTGTAATTTATTTTACGTTGGATCGATTCCGAAACGACGACCGGAAAAGTGTGACGGAGGTGAAGAAGAGAGGGAGGACGAGGGACGGCCATCCCCATGGCCGATCCACGGGGATCGATCGACCGCAAAGGGCTGCCCTGCGGTGACTCTCGGGCACGCCGGCCACCGATGGTGGTGGCGCGTGGGCTGGGGTTGGCGGTGGTGATACTCTCGGCCGGCGATGATGGTGGGGGGACGCGTGGTCCTCGTGATCTCGTGCTCTCCCGCCAAGATCCAACTTTTCTAAATTATTCGGTTTTCCTATTTTGATTATTCCTATTCTTGGGAATTCTCATGGAATAAGAAAAGAATAAATTTAGAATAAATTTATTTTTCCTTATTGATTATTCCTATTCTTGGTAATTTTCATAGATTAGGAAAATGAATAAATTTATAATTAATTTATTTTTTCTATTTAATTATTACTTTATGGAATTTTTAATGGATTAGGAAAATAATTAATTTGAAAAGTTTAGGAGTCCTAAATTAATTTTTCCTTATTTAATTATTCCTTTATGGAATTTTTAATGGATTAGGAAAGGAATTAATTTGGAAGGACTAGGAGTCCTAAATTATTTTATTTCCTTATTTCATTATGGAAATCTTCTAGAATATTCCAAGTGAGTCTTGGATAGGATTCTAGAGATTTAATGGAATTAGAAAAGGAAAATAAAAATAATAAAAATATTAATAATATTTAATTTTATTTTTGATTTATTCGATTGACTTAATTTTCGAATTAAGTAACTTTTGGATTTATTAAAAATAAATAGATTTAAATATTGGAATTAATATTCCCGTCACATGGAGCATTCAAAGAAAGAAGACTAAAGACTAGAAGACGCATACGGGGATGCGATAAAGCCATAATAGTCGGAAAATAATATTCTAGTATTATTTTGATTATGTGATAATATTCTATGTGCTTTATTTCATGTATGTATGCTTATGTGTATTTAATTATGCATTAGATAGCGTATCCCTTTATTGTAAAAAGCCAAGTGGGAGAGGGTATGGAAACATATCCATGGTCTCCATTTCTGTTCTCTTGGTGACTTTTATGAGCTTTCGAAGTTCGTATAGACAAGTCATTGGAGGAGAATTCTTGTAATTCCTTTTACGAGAAACATTGATTAAGTTTATCAAACAATGCCTAATTTGTCTTTCTGAAACTGATTTCAAGTCGACTCATTCTCACCCCGGGGAGTGGAATGGAGCCAAAGCCACTTGGTCATGTGGATGACACAAATTAGAGACCTTCGTACCATTTCTTGAAATGGATCGATTGTCTGCTCGGCTCCCTCATTTATGAGAGATAGGGTTGTTCGCATGGTGAATCACTGGTTAGAAACTTCGAGTTTCACTTATGATTCTCCGCGTCTTGATTTACAAGATTAAATGAATCAAGTAATTGGGAGTCAATTGTAAAAGTCTTTTGGTGTAGTAAACGTCCACACTATCGTGGCTTGCTACATTGAATGGGATTTTGGAACGATTGATGTAGACAGTTATAGAAGGGAGTAAAGGAGCGTATGTTAACGTAAACGTCCACACTATCGTGGCTTGCGGTGAATATGCGTATCCCAAACAATCTTCTTAGATACTGAGTAATGGTTTACACTTAGGTACGCTTCTTAGTATTCTTCCCATCGAAGTAACGCTAATGATGATGTACGACCGAAGCAAATCTAATTGCTAAATCATTTGGATAGGTAAACGTCCACACTATCGTGGCTTGCCATATCTGATGGGATTTTAGATGCGATTAGTGGTTTAATGATATTATTTGAGGGAGATAATATCGGAGATTAAATCGATTGTTTGTTGTTATATGTGCTCATAGATTAGGATATGGCTTTGAACCCACTTTCTGTGATACTTAAGGTTTTTAAACTCACTGGTCCCTAAATGTATTGATTGGAATAGAGATCTAGACATTGCCCAAACTGTTAGAGAGTACAAGTTTGTACTCAGTGAGCTTTGTCCTCCCGAGCCTACAAATGTCTTAACTGATGAGGAAAGGACTGATTTTGATATCATGTTCAAACTCAAGGAGATGTTTAGACATGACGTAGTGGCTAGACAAGAGGCGATGAGGATACTCATAAAGGCCATTCATTCGAGGAAACGCTTAAACACGTTTTTGAGATGATGGACCTTTTAGACGAGTTGAGACGGAAATCGCAAGCTCTTGTAGCCAATGCCAAGGGTTTCGAACCTAAGGGCTAAATCGGGGGAAAGGAAAAGCAAGCAAACCCAGTGGTCATAAGTGGACCACGAGATGGGACGAGAAAGCCAAGAGGCAAGTGTTCTCAATGCAAACAGTCTGGGTACTGGAAGTCTGATTATCCTCTCAAAGAAAGTACGAAATTTTCTTTAGTCGTAAAACATAGTCAGTGGTATTATCTACCGGAACCTGGATATGGAATAACTGATGGTATGTGCATTCTAAATGCAAGGGTTCCAGGAAACCCGACGACTTAGAAAAGAAGAAATCGTAGTCTACATGGGCAATGCTGTAGAGGAGGCAGCAGTTGCAGTGGAGGACATTTTATAGGATTTCATTTTGAGTTATTGCTTTTATGTACCTCTCATATTAGAAAGAACTTTGTTCTGGATTTCTAATGAATAGATATTTTATTTCTTTTAATCATTTGATGGTTATGAGAAGAAATAATGATATTATCTGTTCTGGTACATTAGCTAGCAATATATAAATGATGAATCCTGAGTCCACCACGATGCAGCGAACCGTAGTATGAAACTCGTTTTACTAATAAGAGATTTCTTCATCAATTATACTTGTGTATTCTTATGCTAAGTCATGTTTATTCAAATAAGAAGTTCAAAGGTCGAAAATTGATATTTGATCAATTAAGTTGAAGGAGTGGACCTTCCGACCTAAGAATCTAATTTGGAAGATAATATGACTAAGCAATCCTTTTATGATATAAGATGTAAGATCCGGACAAGTATAAGAATTGATTGACTCTGATGTATGCAGACCTATGCCTACTCAGACAATAAGGTACGAGTACTTCATTTTATGATTACTCGAAAAATGGATTAGAATACCTGATGTGCCACAAAAGCAAGTGTTTTGACAAGTCAATGGACACTAAGCAATTGTGGAGAACCATCAAGGTATTTCCATTTGTAGCCTGCGATTTGATCGCGGAGGCAAGTACCTGTCTGAGGAATGCATGGCATACTGATCAGAGATTGGGATTTGATCCCAAATGACTACACCATACACTGTTGTGTAGAAATGGTGTGTCGATAATAAGAAATGGAACTCTTATAGAAATAGTAAAATTATGAGTTATACGGAACTACCTATGTTCTATGGATATGTCTGGAAACAACGGCGCATTCAAATGCGGTTGTAGAATATCCTAGAAGAACAAAATATGTGTGTTCAATAGTACTATGAACCAGAAGGACGCTATAAGTTCTAACGCCCGGTTCTTAGAGAAAGACTATATGATGAACCACAAGCCCAAAGTGACATGATACTTTGAAATGAGAGAGAAAGATTAAGACTTAGAACCAGCCGAACTGAGTAGCGGTACACCACTAACTGCACCTACTGTTATTACTGTTTATACACCGGAATGCCATTGTAGTGGGAGGTTGTGGGACAACCGGAGATATTCATAAGACTAGGAGAGTCTTCGGACTCTGGACCTAGTATACATGAAATCGATCCCTAGATCTACATGAAGGCCGTACTAGATCTAAATGTGCCTTCTTGGAGAGCAATAAGGATTATTGCTAAAAGGCGAGATCATTTAGAGTACAAGCTTAGTTGATCCATTTATGGATTGAAACAAAGCATTGAGTTCGTGGTACTTGCAAATTGATGAGATAGTCCATTTTATGGATTCATCAAAAGCATAGACGAATCGTGTGTATTGGAAACGTGATGGAAAACAAGGTGGTGTTTCTCGGGTTTTATGTAGAGAACATTCTTATCATTGGTAACAATGTAAAGATGTTATCAAGACATAAAATGGAGGTTGTCTAGATAAATCATTATGTAGGATATAGGAAGAAGTTGGACATGTTCTTGAGATCTTGCATCTCTAGGAAAGAACATTGTACTTCTCCTGGACATCTTACATAGAAATGATTATGGTTCGTTTTAACATGCAAGATTCCGAGAAAGGTTCGTTACCTTTCAGATACGGAATGCATCTATCTAAGGAAATGTGTTTTGGAACACAAAAGGAGATAGAAGTAGTGAAAGCGATGTCCTACACTTTAGTGTGGAAAGCTTGATATATGCAATGTTGAAAACGAGAACCTGATATCGGCTATGCGGTTAGCATAGTGGGAGGATATCAAGGTAATCCTGGAAAGGAATACTTGACTACTGTAATGAACATTTTAAGTACTTTCGATGTACTAGAAACTATGTTCTGGATTACGGAGCAGACGAGCATTTCCTTTGGATTACACTCTCTTAGAATGAGGACCGGTGTAAGTCGATGTCAGGCTATGTGTTTCACTATTGAAGGAGAAGGAGTTTTAACATGGAAGAGTGATAAGCACGATGCTTTTCGGACTCTGTCATGGGTAACCAAATAGCGGCCTCAGAGGCAGCGGAAGTTTTGGTATAACTCCGGGATAATCTCTGGGACTTAGAGGTGATTCTTAATTTGCCAAAAGGCTATGTGTAGCGGTGCGATGGCAAATGGTAAGAAATCACAAGTCCATAAGTGAAAGATAACACATAGAGCAAGTACCACCTGATACGAGTCATCGTCGAGGGAGACGACGCTGTAGTCACCAAGATAACTTCAGAGCGGCAACCTAGATTGCTCATTCACATGGTACTTCTTGGAAGTACAACTTAAGCACGTGATGAGTATGGGAGTCGGGAGTTTGGAGGAAATGACTAGACCTTAGTACAAGTGGGAGATTGTTGGAGTTGTGTACTTAATGTCTAGATTTAAGTAACGGAAACTCACGATCCATTGCCATTAATCTATTTAATTAAATAAACAATTATTTGCGTTTAATTATTTATAATTAAATACATGCAAATAATAGTCCTAGATTATATACGTTGTAGTTAGTATGGTGTGCGACGTCACACAGAAGATCATACTATCGGTTACTCGTATTTAATCGAACAGTTGCTCACGACCTAGATGGACACAGACCAATCCATCGGTATAGTCGTTGTGTGAGAGAGAAAATAATCTGTCTTGATTATTTTATCACACTTGTACACTTGGTGTATTGAGCGGATCTGCTTGAGATTTATCGATTAGGATTGCCGGCGATAATCGATTCAAGTCTCAGAGTATATTTAATATAAGTGACTTTGATTTACCAAAGGAATTAACCGATTTAATTATTGGGTTAATTACCGGTTAAGTTGGGTCACTATATTTTATATATGGCATGCCCTGAATACTTGACGGAAAAGTGTATCCCGTAAGGGTTGATAATATCCCCGATATAATAAGAGATGAATGGTACTAGTCTCGGATAATAATTAAGGATGAATGGTACTAGTCTCGGATATAAGAGATGAATAAATTAATTAGCAATAAATTAATTTTATTCATGGATATTTAAATCTTAAATACACGGAATAAATAATACTACTGGAGAAATATTATTTGATATAATATGGTTTAATATTGGGAGTGCAATTAATTTATATAGTGGAAAATAAATTAATTAATATTAATGGGATTAATAGATTTGGGCTTGGGCTCAATTTAATCATTAATATTGGAAGCCCAATATTCCACCTCCTTAAGATCCCCTACGTAGCCTATAAAAGCACTACATGGTCTTCTCTATTCTCATAACTTGAAGATCACAATTCTAGAGAGAGAAAGTAGAGAGGAAGATCCATGGAGTTCGGTAGATCGTCGCCCACACGACGTCCGGGCTAGTGCAAGGAATACGTGGGAAGATCTCAAGGTCGTCAAATTGAGTTCTTCGTTTTTCCGAACAACGAGAACGAGGTAAATCGTAAAACCCTCTTTATGATTTTATCGTTTATTTATCGTGAAAATTACCGTGAACCAAGATCCAAGGGACGAACTCCGGAACGAGGGTCGACCGGCGGTGGTGGTCGAAGACCACCGGACCGCGGCGGTCGAGGATCCCCGTTGGGGATCGCGGACGTGAGAAGCCCTGGCTGGGAGCCGGGGATGCGATCGAACCTAGGGTTCGATCGCGGGGTGCTGCGGGCTCGACCCGCAGCCGCTCGCGCGTTGCTGTGGGGATTCCCGTAGCGGCTCGCGTGAGCGAGCCACCCTTCACGGGCAGCGAGTCATGGACTCGCTGCGGGGCTGCTACGAGCATCCCCAGCGATCGCACGGAGCGATCGCGACCCCCCTCGTGGGGGCTCGGCTGGCAGCCGCGGGTTTACCCGTGGCGGTGTTCGGTCGGGCCTCCGGTCACGTGGGGTGCTCGTGGTTTCTCCGGCGATCGGGATTTCGATTGGGTTGTCGGTTCCGCAATTTAGACAATCCGGATATTCGATCTCCAAAGGATTTCGGTCGGAATTAATTAGATAATTAATTTTAATTAATTTATTAATTCCGGGATATCGATTTCCAACAATTCAGATGAGGAATCTGCCGCTCATGTATTTCCCAGATTCAATAAGGAAGTTATCTACAATCCTGAGTTTGAGCTTAAAATGTTGTTTGAGAGCAAACAATTGTTCAAGAAGGCTGTGACATCTCATGCCATCAACTCTAAGAGGAGTCTTTATTTTAAAAAGAATGACAATATAAGAGTCCATGCCAGATGTAGAGGAGAAGGATGCGATTGGGCCTGCCATGCACTGAAGTTGAAAGATGAAGAAACTTTTCAAATCAGGACCTATAATCCTACCCACAAATGTGCGCCTACCTTCCATGTCACCAACATGTCTAGTACTTGGTTAGGTGAAAAACATTTGTCTGAGTTTCAATGCGACCCCAAAAGGAACATGAAGGGCTGGAGGAAGGAAGTAATGAGAAAGCTCAATGTTAGTATCTCAAACCAACAAGGTTACCGAGCTAGGAGGACTGCATTGAATATCATTGAAGGTGTTCCTGACCTACAGTATAACAAGCTTTGGGATTATGCTCAAGAATTGAAGTCATCAAACCCTGGATTAACTGTTATTATAGACACTGATGAAGAGGGCAGGTTCTCTAAGATGTATGTGTGTTTTGAGGCTGTTAGGAGGGGATTTCTCAATGGTTGTAGGCCTGTTATAGGAGTTGACGACTGTTGGTTGAAAGGACCTAGGGGAGGGATCTTGTTATCTGCTGTGGGGGTTGATCCAAGTAATGCCATTTATCCAATTTCATATGTTGTAGTATCTGTGGAAAATAAAGAGACATGGGAGTGGTTTCTGATTTGTATGAAAGTTGATTTAAATATTCTCCCAGAACAGAGCTACACATTTATGTCAGATAAGCAAAAGGGGTTGATCCTGGCAATGAGAGATGTTTTTCCTGGGGCAGAACACAGGCATTGTGTAAGACATGCATAATAATATGGTTTCAGCTGGGTTTAGGGGTTTATCCTACAAGGATGCACTGTGGAGGGCTGCTAGGGCAAGTACATTGGGTGTGTTTAATGAAAGAATGAGGGAGATAGCCAAGTTGAATGTTGCAGCAGCTGAGTGGCTTGTTGACAAGGATCCCTGCCAATGGTCAAAGTCACATTTCTCTGTGAAGAGTAAATGTGACATGCTCTTGAATAATGTATGTGAAAGCTTTAACTCATGTATATTGAATGCAAGGGACAAACCTATATTGACCATGTTAGAGTGGATTAGGCAGTGGTTATTGGAAAGATTTCAAAACAACCGAGATAGAGCAAGTCTGAAGTGGAAGGGTAGATTACCTCCAAAAATATCAAAAATATTGAGAAAGAATATGGATGCAATGAATGATTGCATTCCAATGAAGTCAAATAACAGATTTTATCAAATCGAGTGCTCTGATGGTTCATTATTTGCGATTGATTTGGTGGACATGACATGTTCTTGTAGGTTGTGGGATTTAAGTGGCATTCCATGTAAGCATGCCCTCTCAGCTATTGTGAACCAAGGTGATGATCCTGAAATGTTTGTGGATGACTGCTACACCTTGGAGACTTACAGAAGAGTCTATGCTCCAGCTCTCATGCCAATATTTGGTGAATTTGATTGGGAAGAAACTCTCTTTATACCCCCATTGCCTCCAAACTTTGGTAGAAAGAGAGGGAGACCAACCAAGTTGAGAAGAATGCAACCTAATGAGAAAGGTCAGAAAAGACTTGTAAAGATGAAGAGGCAACAAGGCAGCAAAAAATGTAGAAGATGTGGCCAAGTAGGGCACACTATCAAGAAATGCAATAGATCTGTTGTAGATGTCCCTCAGGAAGTTGCTGAAGAGATGGAGATAAATTCAACCGCTCGAATTCAAATTCTAGTTTCATCTCAAACCCCAGCTCCTGCTCAAACTCCAAACCAAGCTACAACATATCCAACTCCAATGTTCAGTAGTGGGGCTGCAGGTCTAGGTTTTCCACAAACTTCAGCTCCACCAAAGAAAATGAAGGTCAGAAGGGCTGCAAGTGCAAGAGAAAGAGGGAGGGGTAGAGGGATGAGCCAGATAGTCGTAGAAGGATCTTCTACTGGAAGCAATTTGGTTGTAAGTTATTTTAGTTTGTTTATCTACAACTAATGTTTTAAAAAACGCTCGAGGCATACGCGTATGCCTTAAAGCGCGTCATGAAAAATGATTATATATTTTTACGTTTAATTTTTATTTGTTTATGAAATTATGATATTTGTTTTTTTTTCCTCATATAATTAATGTACTTTAATATAAACTATAATTTTTTTTTATAAAAGAAAATTAGTAAAAAAATTATTTGATTTGTTAGTAATTAATTTAAATATTATAGGCTTTTTTATAAATATTTTTTTTTTTACTATTTTTTTTAGGCGTGCGATCTTGTTCCGCCTCGAGGCGTATGAAACATTGTCTACAACTTATACATGTTTATTAACAAATGTTATATTTTTTTTGTGTAGCCAAATCAAACAATTGCTAGTAGCCTTGTAGATGAAGATGACCCGACTTTTGAGAAGGCTCTAAGCCAAGCAAACATTGGGTGGATTGATACTCCTACTCCTTTGATGAATGGAACAATCCCATGGGAGCAGTTGGTGGTGACACCTTCACCAACCCAGCCTATGCCAGATCCTAATCCAAAAACAATGTTTAGCAGTGGGGGTTTGAGGCCTGTGTTTAGTAGAAAACCAGTGAAATTTCTTGCAGGAAATATGGATGCTCCTACTCCTTTGATGCATGGACCAACCTCATGGGAGCAGCTGGTGGGGACATCTTCGCCAACCCAGCCTATGCCAAATCCTAATCCAATGTTTAGCAGTGGGGGTTTGAGGCCTGTGTTCAGTAGAAAACCAGTGAATTTCCTTGCAGGAAATAAAATCTTTGTAACTGCAAAGGGAAAAGAACAGTCCAAGTAGTGTGGCTTGGTTGAAGTAGTCTTTTGGTATATTTTCTTAGTATGTGGATGGTCAAGTACTTTTGGTATATTTTGTTAGTACTTTTGGATGATTTTGTTGACCGGTTTTGTCATGGATTGTAATGGTTGAAGATAATGACTTTTATGCATTGACTCTTATGCAGCAGAATGATTTTATGGGCTTGATTTTATCCATTTTACATCAGACTTTTATGTCATTTATATGTAATGACTTGTATATACATTAGAATGAATGACTTGTAAGTAATTGGTTTCAGATAATTCTTAACATCAAAATGGATTAAAAATATAATTCATCTTCATACATAAACCTACTGAAACAAAATGAAGCATTACATAGTCTTCTTGAATCATTAACATGAAGCATTACATAATCAGTGCTACAATCTCCCTAATATCTAACTAACATTACGAGTTGGACAACCAAAATTATTGGAACAACATACAGTAAGATTTTAATGGAGTGCGCAAGATATTGCAAAGTTGTCTCCATCTTTTCCAGGTCCTTTGATAGCTTCTCAATTTTGGCATGGTTGTTGTTATCTTGCAAAGTTGTCTCCATCTTCTTCAGGTCCTTTGATAGCTTCTCGATTTTGGCAAGGTTGCTGTCAACACAGCTATCGTCATCTTCACGAGGTTGCTCGTTTATTGGATGACACCAAGAAATGAAGGTGTGCTCCTCGCAATAGTAAAACAATTTTTGGTGATTTTGAGTTCTTGTTGATACTACACGTATTTCAAGCTTCTTTTGACATTGGGTGCAAAATTTATTTTCGAAGCTCAAGTAACTAGGCTTCCGCGAATTCACGTCTGATTTGCGCGATTTTTCGGACATGTTTCTACTTCTACCTACAGTGAAGACATAAAAGAAAAAAAATACAAATTAGGGTAAACGAGATTAAGAGTATACAAGACAAATTACCTTACTCAGTTGAGTATAACAACGAATTAAAGCTTTACTTCAATAGCCGATTTTCTTCAATGGCGAAATCTGGGATTTAAAGTTACGAAAAGAAAGAAAAGAAATGATATTTGGGGATGAAAATCAATCGTTTATTGAACCATTTCTGTGAAAAATAGTGATAGAACACTGAACCTTGCTTTATGATTTATTTACAAGAGTCGCCATTCAGTTTTTCCCTCCAATTCCAAGGCAACCTTACATGTCACCCTCGTGTGCAATTTTCACCGGAAAATTTGGTCAAAGGACCATTTGCGGAAAAATGATAAATAAAGGACTGTTTGTGGATTTGGACTCCCCAAAAGGACCATCTGTGATTTTTTCTCAAACTTTGAAGAAATTGCACTTTCATTTAAATATGGACGGTTTCCGGCATCACGTGGCATACACGTGATTTATAAATTATTTTATTAATATTTCCTATATTTTATTAATTGAAATTACCCTATAACCCTTATCTTCTTCCTTCTATTCATCTTCATCTTTTAATTTTTAAAAACCCAGAAAACAAATACTCCGTATGTTTTACTTTTACATCACAAAAAACCTATTCCCGAATTCATCTGCTGCTTTTGCGTGGCCACTGGATTAACATTACCGAAACCCCAAAATTCATCTGCCAGAAGTGATCCTCAATTCCCAATCCCAGATTGGGATTCTCGTCCACATGAACCCAAATCGGAGGCAAATTCTCCACGGACGGAGAGCTCGAGGTCGACCCAAAGGACAACGAGGTTTCCAGTATTTAGGAATCAGGGACGACGGATGAATTCAAATCGTAATTAAAATTATCAATTACAGTGTTGCTATCCATTTCCCCCAGTTTTGGAACCTTTGATTTGGGGTTCAATATCTTTTCCAGCAAGTGCCGCTTTCCCGACGAGATCGTCGTCCAATCCGAGGAGATTATTGACCGAAGAGGACTCTGAAAACCCCCGATCGCTAGCGCTGCCGGATAAAGTGCTCCCCTTGTTGGAAATCGATATCCCGGAATTAATAAATTTAAATAAATAAATTATCTAATTAATTCCGACCGAAATCCTTCGAATATCCGGATTGTCTAAATTGCGGAACCGACAACCCAATCGAAAAACCTTTCGCCGGAAACCACCGCGAAACCACCACACGAACCGAGCTCGACCAAGAACACCACGCGGGGATAGCCCCACGGGTGCCCTAGCCGAGCCCCGCGAAGGGCTCGCGATTGCTCACGGCAATCGCTGGGGTTGCTCACGCAAACCCCCGGGGCTGCTCGTAGCAGCCCCTCCCGCGGCGAGTCCGGCGACTCGCCGCCGCCGCATCGGAGGGCGGTCCGCCCAGCGGACCGCGATCGGGCCAGCCACGCGGCTGCCCGGCGATCGAGCCCAGCTCGATCGCGTGCCCCGGCGTCCAGCCGGGGCTCCTCCCTTGTGAGCACGGGCGGTCGAAACCCTAGGGTTCGACCGCCACCCTCGGCGTCCAGCCGAGGGTCATGCATCGTGCATGCGCACGACCCCACGGGGATCCGAACCGCCGCGGTCCGGTGGTTCGACCACCACCGCCGGTTCATCCTCGTTCCGGGGTTCGTCCTCGGATCTTTGTTCACGGAATTTTCACGATAAATAAACGATAAAATCATAAAGAGAGTTTTACGATTTACCTCGTTCTCGTTGTTCGGAAAAACGAAGAACTCAATTTGACGACCTTGAGATCTTCCGACGTATTCCTTGCACTAGCCCGGACGTCGTGTGGGCGACGATCTACCGAACTCCATGGATCCTCCTCTCTACTTTCTCTCTCTAGAATTGTGATCTTCAAGTTATGAGAATAGAGAAGACCATGTAGTGCTTTTATAGGCTACGTAGGGGATCTTAAGGAGGTGGAATATTGGGCTTCCAATATTGAAGATTAAATTGAGCCCAATGCTCAAGTCCATTAATCCTTATCAATATTAATTAATTCTATTTTCCACTATATAAAATTAATTGCACTCCCAATATTAAACCATATTATATCAAATAATATTTCTCCGGTAGTATTATTTATTCCGTGTATTTAAGATATAAATATCCATGAATAAAATTAATTTATTGCTAATTAATTTATTCATCTCTTTTATCCGAGACTAGTACCATTCAACCTTAATTATTATGCGGAACGAATCCACCTGCAGGGTTTACATAATAATTCCTTATGAACTCATCTCGGGGATATTATCAACCCTTCCGGGATACACTTTCCCGTCAAGTATTCACGGCATGTCATATATAAAATATAGTGACCCAACTTAACCGGTAATTAACCCAATAATTAAATCGGTTAATTCCTTTGGTAAATCAAAGTCACTTATATTAAATATACACACCCGCAATAGTATCGGGGATTAAGAATAAAATACACTGAGACTCGAATCGATTATCGCCGGCAATCCTAATCGATGAATCTCAACGATCCGCTCAATACACCAAGTGTACAAGTGTGATAAAATAATCAAGACAGATTATTTTCTCTCTCACACAACGACTATACCGATGGATTGGTCCGTGTCCATCTAGGTCGTGAGCAACTGTTCGATTAAATACGAGTAACCGATAGCATGATCTTCTGTGTGGCGTCGCACATCATACTAACTACAACGTATATAATCCAGGACTATAATTTGCATATATTTAATTATAAATAATTAAACGCAAATAATTGTTTATTTAATTAAATAGATTAATGGCAATGGATCGTGAGTTTCCGTTACTTAAATCTACACATTAAGTACACAACTCCAACAATCTCCTTCCTCCAAACTCCCGACTCCCATACTCATCACGTGCTAAAGTTGTACTTCCAAGAAGTACTATGTGAATGAGCACTCTAGGTTGCCGCTCTGAAGTTATCTTGGTGACTACAGCGTCGTCTCCCTCGACGATGACTCGTATCAGGTGGTACTTGCACTATGTGTTATCTTACACTTATGGACTTGTGATTTCTTACCATTTGCCATTGCACCGCTATTTACATAGCCTTTGGCAAATTAAGAATCACATCTAAGTCCCAGAGATTATCCCGGAGTTATACCAAAACTTCCGCTGCCTCTGAGGCTGCTATTTGGTTACCCATGGCAGAGTCCGAAAAGAATCGTGCTTATCACTCTTCCATGTTAAAACTCCTTCTCCTTCAATAGTGAAACACATAGCCTGATATCGACTTACACTGGTCCTCATTCGATTAGAAATCTATGAGAATGTAATCCAAAGGAAATTTTCGTCTGCTTCGTAGTCTAGATCAGTACTTCGAAAGTACTTTTACGGCAGTCGAATATTCCTTTCCAGGATTACCTCGATATCCTCCCACTATGCTAACCGCATAGCCGATATCAGGTTCTTGTTTTCAACAATGCATTTATTAAGCTTTCCACACTCAAAGTGTAGGAAACTGCTTTCATTGCTTCTATCTCCTTTTGTGTTCCAAAACACATATCCTTAGATAGATGCATTCCGTCTCTGAAAGGTAACGAACCTTTCTCGGAATCTTGCATGTTAAAACGAACCATAATCATATATGTAAGATGTCCAGGAGAAGTACAATGTTCATTCCTAGAGATCCAAGATCTCAAGAACATGTCCAATTTCTTCCTATATCTTTCATAATGATTTTTCTAGACAACCATCATTTTATGTCTGACAACATCTTTACATTGTTACCAATGATAAAATGTCATCTACATAAAACCTCCGAGAAACACCACTTTGTTTCCATCACGTTTCCCATACACACGATTCGTCTATGCTTTTGATGAATCCATAAAATGGACTATCTCATCAATTTGCAAGTACCACGATATCAATGCTTTGTTTCAATCCATAAATGGATCAACTAAGCTTGTACTCTAAATGATCTCGCCTTTTAGCAATAATCCTTATTGCTCTCCAAGAAGGCACATTTAGATCTAGTACGGCCTTCATGTAGATCCAGGGATCGATTTCATGTATACTAGGTCCAGAGTCCGAAGACTCTCCTAGTCTTATGAATATCTCCGGTTGTCACACAACCTCCCACTACAACGGCATTCCGGTGTATAAACAGTGATAACAGTAGGTGCAGTTAGTGGTGTACCGCTACTCGGTTCGGCTGGTTCAAAGTCTTAATCTTTCTCTCTCATTTCAAAGTATTACGTCACCTTGGGCTTGTGGTTCATTATATATAGTCTTTCTCTAAGAACCGGGCGTTAGAACTTATAACGTCCTTCTGGTTCATAGTACTATTGAACACACATCTTTTGTTCTTCTAGGATATTCTACAACCGCATTTGAATGCGCCGTTGTTTCCAGATATATCCATAGAACATAGGTAGTTTCGTATAACTCATGCTTTTACTCTTTCTATAAGAGTTCCATTTCTTGTTTACGACACACCATTTCTACACAACAGTGCATGGTGTAGTCATTTGGGATCAAATCCCAATCTCTGATTAGTATGCCATGCATTCCTCAGATAGGTACTTGCCTCCGCGATCAAATCGCAGGCTACAAATGGATATACCTTGATGGTTCTCCACAATTGCTTAGTGTCCATTGACTTGTCAAAACACTTGCTTTTGTGGCACATCAGGTATTCTAATCCATTTCTCGAGTAATCATCAAATGAAGTACTCGTACCTTATTGTCTGAGTAGACATAGGTCTGCATACATCAGAGTCAATCAATTCTTATACTTGTCCGGATCTCACATCTTATATCCATAAAGGATTGCTTAGTCATGTTATCCTCCAAATTAGATTCATAGGTCGGAAGGTCCACTCCTTCAACTTAATTGATCAAAATATCAATTTTCGACCCTTGAACTTCTTATTTGAATAAACATGACTCAGCATAAGAATCCACAAGTATAATTGATAAAGAAATCTCTTATTAGTAAAACGAGTTTCATACTACGGTTCGTTGCATCATGGTGGACTCGGGATTCATCATTTATATATTGCTAGCTAATGTACCAAAATAGATAATATCATTATTTCTTCTTATAACCATCAAATGATTAAAAGAAATAAAATATCCATTTATTAGAAATCCAGAACAAAGTTCTTTCTAATTTGAAAGGTACATAAAAGCAATAACCCAAAATGAAATCCTATAAAATGTCCTCCACTGCAACTGCTGCCTCCTCTACAGCATTGCCCATGTAGACTACGATCTTTTCTTTTCCAAGTCGTTAGGTTTCCTGGAACCTCTCGCATTTAAAATGCACATACCGTCAGTGGTTCCATATCTACACACCAGGTTCCGGTAGATAATACCACTGACTATGTTTTACGACTAAAGAAAATTTCGTACTTTCTTTGAGAGGATAATCAGACTTCCAGTACCCAGACTGTTCGTGTCGAGAATACTTGCCTCATGGCTTTCTCGTCCCATCTCGTGGTCTAAGCAACTTAGGACCACTGGGATTCTTTGCTTTCTTGTCCTTTCCCCCGATTCATGCCTTTAGGTTCGAAACCTTTGGCATTGGCTACAAGAGCTTGCGATTTCCGTTTCAACTCGTCTAAAAGGTCAATCATCTCAAAAACGTGTTTAAGCGTTTCCTCGAAGCGACTGGCCTTTATGAGTATCCTCATCGCTTCTTGTCTAGCCACCTACGTCAATAGGCTCGGGAGGACAAAGCTCATTGAGTACAACCTTGTACTCTTCAACAGTTTTGGTAATGTCTAGATCTCTATTCCAATCATTACATTTAGGGACCAATGAGTTTAAAATCCTTACGTATCACATAAAGTGGGTTCAAAGCCATATCCTAATCTATGAGCACATATAACAACAAACAATCGATCTAATCTCCGATATTATCTCCCTCAAATAATATCATTAAACCATTAATCGCATCTAAAATCCCATCAGATATGGCAAGCCACGATAGTGTGGACGTTTACATATCCAAATGATTTAGCAATTAGATTTCCTTCGGTCGTACATCATCATTAGCGTTACTTCGATGGGAAGAATACTAAGAAGCGTACCTAAGTGTAAACCATTACTCAGTATCTAAGAAGATTGTTTGGGACACGCATATTCACCGCAAGCCACGATAGTGTGGACGTTTACGTTAACATACGCTCCTTTACTCCCTTCTATAACTGTCTACATCAATCGTTCCAAAATCCCATTCAATGTAGCAAGCCACGATAGTGTGGACGTTTACTACACCAAAAGACTTTTACAATTGACTCCCAATTACTTGATTCATTTAATCTTGTAAATCAAGACGCGGAGAATCATAAGTGAAACTCGAAGTTTCTAACCAGTGATTCACCATGCGAACAACCCTATCTCTCATAAATAAGGGAGCCGAGCAGACAATCGATCTAGTCATCAAATGACACGAAAGTCTCTAATTTGTGTCCTCGACATGACCAAGTGGCTTTGGCTCCATTCCACTCCCCGGGGTGAGAATGAGTCGACTTGAAATCAGTTTTGGAAAGACAAATTAGGCATTGTTTGATAAACTTAATCAATGTTTCTCGTAAAAGGAATTACAAGAATTCTCCTCCAATGACTTGTCTATACGAACTTCAAAAGTCCATAAAAGTCACCAAGAGAACAGCAATGGAGACCATGGATATGTTTCCATACCCTCTCCCACTTAGCTTTTTACAATAAAGGGATACGCTATCTAATGCATAATTAAATACACATAAGCATGCATACATGAAATAAAGCACATAGAATATTATCACATAATCAAAATAATACTAGAATATTATTTTCCGACTATTATGGCTTTATCGCATCCCCGTACGCATCTTCTAGTCTTCAGTCTTCGTTCTTGAATGCTCTATGTGACGGGAATATTAATTCCAATATTTAAATCTATTTATTTTTAATAAATCCAAAAGATACTTAATTCGAAAATTAAGTCAATCGAATAAATCAAAAATAAAATTAAATATTATTAATATTTTTATTTATTTTATTTTCCCTTTCTACTTCATTAAATCTCTAGAATAATCTATCTAAGACCCACTTGGAATATTCTAGAAGACTTCCATAATGAAATAAGGAAATAAAATAATTTATTTTATTTTCCCTTTCTACTTCATTAAATCTCTAGAATAATCTATCCAAGACCCACTTGGAATATTCTAGATGATTTCCATAATGAAATAAGGAAATAAAATAATTTAGGACTCCTAGTCCTTCCAAATTAATTCCTTTCCTAATCCATTAAAAATTCCATAAAGGAATAATTAAATAAGGAAAAATTAATTTAGGACTCTTAAACTTTCCAAATTAATTATTTTCCTAATCCATTAAAAATTCCATAAAGGAATAATTAAATAGGAAAAATGAATTAATTATAAATTTATTCCTTTTCCTAATCTATGAAAATTCCCAAGAATAGGAATAATCAATATGGAAAAATAAATTTATTCTAAATTTATTCTTTTCCTATTCCATGAGAATTCCCAAAAAAATAGGAATACTCAAAATAGGAAAACCGAATAATTTAGGAAAGTTGGATCTTGGCGGGAGAGCACGAGATCACGAGGACCCCGCGCCCCCCACCACCTTCGATCGAGAGCCGAGGGGACACGCCACCGCCGCCGCAGCCTCGCCGGCGCACCACCTCCCTTGGTGGCACCGCGCACGGCCGAGAGGCTTGATGGCCGCCCCTCCTCCTTTGGGTCGATCGATCCAAGGGATCGGCCATGGGGTTGGCCGATCCGGAGCCCTCCCTCTCAACGTCTCCTCCGCCACACTTTTTCCGGCGATCGTTTCGGAATTGATCCAACGTAAATAATTTCACAAAATTAATTTACAATTATCCGGTATCAATTCTCTACATGAAATCGACCTCAAACAATTTCCGGAAAAATTAAGAACAAGCATTCACCACACAAGAACAAATATCGACATCATCGAGAGTTTAATAATCAAGAGAAATATTATGACATTAATTAACAATAATTAAATCTAGCCATAATAATCGGAAACCTTGCAAGGTAGAACAATATATCGAAAAATACCATGAACTAAAACCAACGCTCTGATACCAATTGTTGGAAATCGATATCCCGGAATTAATAAATTTAAATAAATAAATTATCTAATTAATTCCGACCGAAATCCTTCGAATATCCGGATTGTCTAAATTGCGGAACCGATAACCCAATCGAAAAACCTTTCGCCGGAAACCACCGCGAAACCACCACACGAACCGAGCTCGACCAAGAACACCACGCGGGGATAACCCCACGCGTGCCCTAGCCGAGCCCCGCGAGGGGCTCGCGATTGCTCACGGCAATCGCTGGGGTTGCTCACGCAAACCCCGGGGCTGCTCACGCAAACCCCCGGGGCTGCTCGTAGCAGCCCCTCCCGCGGCGAGTCCGGCGACTCGCCGCCGCCGCATCGGAGGGCGGTCCGCCCAGCGGACCGCGATCGGGCCAGCCACGCGGCTGCCCGGCGATCGAGCCCAGCTCGATCACGTGCCCCGGCGTCCAGCCGGGGCTCCTCCCTTGTGAGCACGGGCGGTCGAAACCCTAGGGTTCGACCGCCACCCTCGGCGTCCAGCCGAGGGTCATGCATCGTGCATGCGCACGACCCCACGGGGATCCGAACCGCCGCGGTCCGGTGGTTCGACCACCACCGCCGGTTCATCCTCGTTCCGGGGTTCGTCCTCGGATCTTTGTTCACGGAATTTTCACGATAAATAAACGATAAAATCATAAAGAGAGTTTTACGATTTACCTCGTTCTCGTTGTTCGGAAAAACGAAGAACTCAATTTGACGACCTTGAGATCTTCCGACGTATTCCTTGCACTAGCCCGGACGTCGTGTGGGCGACGATCTACCGAACTCCATGGATCCTCCTCTCTACTTTCTCTCTCTAGAATTGTGATCTTCAAGTTATGAGAATAGAGAAGACCATGTAGTGCTTTTATAGGCTACGTAGGGGATCTTAAGGAGGTGGAATATTGGGCTTCCAATATTGAAGATTAAATTGAGCCCAATGCTCAAGTCCATTAATCCTTATCAATATTAATTAATTCTATTTTCCACTATATAAAATTAATTGCACTCCCAATATTAAACCATATTATATCAAATAATATTTCTCCGGTAGTATTATTTATTCCGTGTATTTAAGATATAAATATCCATGAATAAAATTAATTTATTGCTAATTAATTTATTCATCTCTTTTATCCGATACTAGTACCATTCAACCTTAATTATTATGCAGAACGAATCCACCTGCAGGGTTTACATAATAATTCCTTATGAACTAATCTCGGGGATATTATCAACCCTTCCGGGATACACTTTCCCGTCAAGTATTCACGGCATGTCATATATAAAATATAGTGACCCAACTTAACCGGTAATTAACCCAATAATTAAATCGGTTAATTCCTTTGGTAAATCAAAGTCACTTATATTAAATACACACCCGCAATAGTATCGGGGATTAAGAATAAAATACACTGAGACTCGAATCGATTATCGCCGGCAATCCTAATCGATGAATCTCAACGATCCGCTCAATACACCAAGTGTACAAGTGTGATAAAATAATCAAGACAGATTATTTTCTCTCTCACACAACGACTATACCGATGGATTGGTCCGTGTCCATCTAGGTCGTGAGCAACTGTTCGATTAAATACGAGTAACCGATAGCATGATCTTCTGTGTGGCGTCGCACACCATACTAACTACAACGTATATAATCCAGGACTATAATTTGCATATATTTAATTATAAATAATTAAACGCAAATAATTGTTTATTTAATTAAATAGATTAATGGCAATGGATCGTGAGTTTCCGTTACTTAAATCTAGACATTAAGTACACAACTCCAACACCCCTTACCATTGAGGGCGTTGAAAAACCAACCCTCCGATTTAGTCGATGCCGATCTAGATCTGCTCCGAGAAAAAATCGTCAGAATCGAAGAAGCTTTTCGCTTCGCCATTTGGGGCATTTTTGGATTGTTTTCTGGAGGTGGACAAGATGAATGATGGAACTCATGTCATACCAAGTTAGTATATGAAAGATATATATAAATATATAGCACTACTCCCCTGTCCAGTTTACTGCATATGATATTTTAGGAAAATGAAAAGGTGAAGACAAGCATAGAATGAGATCGACTAAACCTAGCATTTTTCTGAGTTTTTAATAATTAAAAGATGAACATGAATGGAAGGAAATAGAATGAGATCGACTAAACCTAGCATTTTTCTGGGTTTTTAATAATTAAAAGATGAAGATGAATGGAAGGAAGAAGACAAGGGTTATAGTAGGGTAATTTCAATTAATAAAAGGTAAGAAATATTAATAAAATAATTTAGATATCACGTGTATCAGTGTATGCCACGTGATGCCGGAAACAACCCATATTTAAATGAAAGTGCAATTTCATCAAAGTTTAGTTACTCGGGTGTACAAAATGCAAGTTGGGTAACCAAAATACAAAAGTGTCTATAGTCCAGCTACTAACCTACAATTATCCCAAGATTTTATTATGAAAAAGTTGTTTTGAAAAATTTCTTTTATTTTAAATACTACAATTTCTTTTGAAAAATAAGAAATTTCTCTTTAGACCATGTTTATCAACAACCTAACTTTTTAATAAATTATTAATTTCACTCTCCTCCACATCATCAACTTATTATTTTATTCAATCTTTAATTTTTCATCATTTATCAACAACCTACAATCCACTTCAATTTTTCTTTTATTATTATTATTAAATAATTACATAATATTTGTTTATTAAATTTATATATATTATAAATTAAAAAATATATTAAATTATCAAAATGCTTCAATTAATAATTTTAAAATAAAAAATAATAAAGAATAAAAAAAATAATTCATTTTATTTTTTAATAAATTACAATTAAACATTATTTAAAAAATATATAATATATAAAAATATATGAATATTGGTCTCTATTTGTAGGGAATAAAAAAAATAAAATTTTTGATATAATTATTTTTATATATAATTATATATAATATCAAATATATTCTATTATATATATAAGTATATTTAAGTTAAACAAATTAAATGAAGTCCCAATCATATAATTACATTTGGCAAAGAAATTAATAAATTATGTGACGTCCCAAGGGCGTGAGATAGGCCCGGTTGTGATGGGGCGTCCAATTTCTTTTCTTTTTTATTTTGTTTTTTGTTTTTTTAATGAGATGGAGGGCGTGACGCCCTCCCGATAAACATGGTCTAAGTTTATATTATGAAAATGAGATGTTACGGAAATCAAACTTGGGTTTTATTTAATTTCATCTCATTAATGGTCATAATTACATTTCTTTAATTGCGTTGGTAAAAACAATTAAAAAATATATAAAAAATAAATTCATAAATTAATAGTAAAAATTAACAGAAGGGTAAATAGATATTTTATGCTTTCTGCCTTGGACAGATTCTGCACGAATAGCACGTTCCTTTTTTTATTTTCTTGTTAGTTAGGGCATGTGCATTGATTTGGTGGGTTAATACTCACCTACACAATCTAATCATTTTTTACTCCATTTCCAAATATTATTCACTTAACTAAACCCAATATTTTTACATTTAAATTCATTTACTAGTTTGAATTCAATATATGGGTCCCACCATTTTTTTTAATTTTTCATACTTTTTTTTTAAATAAAACACTACAAAAATTTTAATTTATAGTATTATTAATTATATATTTTAAACAAAATTAATTAAATATATTTTTTATTAAAATTAAAAAACTAAAATTTTAAAATATTATATTTAAGAGTTAATATTAATATTTTTTAACTATTAATATATAAATTATTAAATTTTTAGTTTGAAAATAATTAACAACTAAAATAAATAATTTATAAATTTAAAAACATAATACAACATAATACTAAATTTTATAAATAAATTGAAACAACTATTTCTAGATTAAAGAACATTATTTGTACATATTTTTTATTCAAGTAACTACAAAATATTTAAATAAATAAATTATAGAAAAATAAAAGAAATAAAAAAAAAATAGAAAATAAAAATAAAAAAAGGGTGCATAAAATTGCTGCAGCACTCCACGCCCAACATAATACAACATAATAAGTGGTATATATTAGTTCAAACCCATTTAACTGAACTCGGTTCATTTGGTGGTGAGTGAGTTTGAGGGGTGGATATAAATGAACTGACTCGTACATTGGTAGGAGTTCAATTAAGTGGGTTTGAACTAATGAACCGAGTTCATTTAAGTGGGTATATATTAGTTCAAACTCACTTAACTGAAGTCTTACCAATGTAAGAGTCAGTTCATTTATACCCACCCCTCAAACTCACTCACCGACAAATGAACTCAATTTTTTAAATTTTTTTTGGCAGGCTGTGCAATCTAATTGGCCATGAAATGAGGTGGCCCCACTTTTGCATGTTGGGCTAAGAGTGCTGCAGCAATTTGCTGTGCAGTCTTTTTTTATTTTAATTTCTTTTCTACTTTTTATATTCTTTTTTTATTTCTTTTATTTTTCTATAATTTATTTATTTAAATATTTTTTAGTTACTTAAATAAAAAATATGTACAAATAATGTTCGTTAATCTAAAAATAGTTGTTTCAATTTATTTTTAAAATTTAGTATTATATTGTATTATATTTTTAAATTTATAAATGATTTATTTAAATTGTTAATTAATTTCAAACTAAAAATTTAATAATTTATATATTAATAGTTAAAAAATATAAATATAACTCTTAAATATTATATTTTTGTTATAAATATTGTAATTAGTGAATAATTAGTTTACCCTTTCTTGGTGATATAAACTCTACTTTATATCTTATATAAACGAGTTTTTCCATTTGAATGAAATAACAATTATATTCTTCTCTCATATTGTCTCTCTTTCTAATCTATTATTCTCTCAATTTCTCTTGAGTTTATAACACGTTATCAGGACGATGCCCTAAGAAAGTTCAATAGTGTTCTTCATCAAATATTTATCGAAGTTCTACTTATCCCAGATTCGAAGTTTCGATCACCAAGGATTCAACATCAGACAATAATTTATATTTATATTTAATATTAGTTATACATATATCTAATTTTTCTCTCATTCTTCATAAATTGCTAATGTTGAAGCAATTAAATTTCAAATGTTCCCGAAAAACATTATAATCAGATATTTTTGAAATAATATCAAATTAATTATGATTAGTAAATCGATTAAATTTTTAATGTTCCTGAAGAATATTGTGATATGATAATTTTGAAGAAATATCAAAACAAAATTTTCCTGATCATGATATTTCTGAAGAAATATCAAAATTAAATGTTCTTGAAGAAAATCATGTGAGTCTTTCGTGGTCAAGTCATGTGCGAACTCGACCCATGAATCAATTGAGTTACTTTCTGAATTACAAAGTGGGTGAAACTTTAGCAAAAGTTAATCTAAACCTTCCTGAATAGTCCGATGGTTATTTGCTTGAATATTGCGGATAGCTAATGGAGTTATATATTTAATGTCTAGATTTAAGTATCGTAAACTCCCGATCATAGCATTTAATCTATTTAAATAAATAATCGTTTGCTTTTAATTATTTATAATTAAATAAATGCAAAATATAGTTCTGGATTATACACGTTGTAGTTAGTATGGTGTGCGACGTCATACGGAAGATCATACTATCAGTCACTCGTATATAATCAAACAGTAGCTCACGACCTAGATGGACAAGAACTAATCCATCGGTATAGTCGTTGTATGAGAGAGAAAATAATTGGTCTTGATTATTTTATCATACTTGTACACTTAGTGTATTGAGCGGATCGCCTGAGATTTATCGATTAGGATTGCCTTAGATAATCGATTTAAATCTCTGAGTATTTTATTCTTAATCCCTGATATTATTGCGGGTGTGTGCATTTAATATTAGTGACTTTGATTTTCCAAAGGAATTGATTGATTAGAATAACCGATCAATTACCGGTAAAGTTGAGTCACGGTATTTTATGTATGGCATGCAGTGAAATCTTGACGGGAAAATTTGTCCTCGAAAGGGTTGATGATATCCCTGTTGGAAATCGATCACCCGGAGTCGTCGTAAAACCGAATCCGATCGACGTCCCGGAAACCACGACCGAACAGCCTGGAGCCACCGCCCGAGGAGTGCCCGATCGAGCCCTAGCCGCGGCAGAGCCGCGACCGCTCGATCGCTCCCCGCGGGGCGATCGCTGTTGGAATTCGATATCCCGGGCTATTAAAATTTGCGGAAACAATAACCCGAACGAAAACCCTCGCCGGAGATCACATGAACACCGACTCATCCGCCGGAGTCCGGCCTTTGGAGACCACGCGCCCGAAGACGCGTAGCCCGCCCCCAGCCGAACCCCCGCGAGCCGGGGTTCGTGCGATCGAAGATCGCGTTCGATGGGGCTGCATCCGGCAGCCCCCGGCAGCAGGTCCGGCGACCTGCTGCCCGCCGTGGAGGAGCCCCCACTGTCGAGGTGGGGAGGTGACGGCACCAACCCGCCACCGCCGGCGATCGCACCCCATGGCAGCGATCGCCCCCTCGGCCGAAGCCGAGGGCTCCTCATGCTCGCCGAACCCTAGGCGGGCGATCCCCACGCGGTCCGGTGGCTTCGCCACCACCGCGTGGTCGTTCGTCTAATCCGGGTTCGATCCTTCGGATCTTGTGTTCTACGGTATTCTCGATAAACCAAAAACCGAATAATATCGAGGGTGTTAGGATATCATACCTTTCGATTCGTTGTTCGGAGAAACGGAATCAAGATGACCTTTGAATCTTCCCACGTATTCCTTGCACTCCGTTCGAACGTCGGGTGGGCGACGATCTATCGAACTCCTATGGATCTCCTTCAACTCTCTAGAATATCAAGTGTGATAATCTTGTCTTTTGAATTATGAAGGCCATGTAGTGCTTTTATAGGCTACGTAGGGGATCTAAAGGAGGTGGAATATTGGGCTTCCAATATTGAAGATTAAATTGAGCCCAATGCTCAAGTCCATTAATCCTTATCAATATTAATTAATTTATTTCCCACTATATAAATTAATTGCACTCCCAATATTAAACCATATTATATCCAAATAATATTTCTCCGGTAGTATTATTTATTTCGTGTATTTAAGATATAAATATCCATGAATAAAATTTATTTATTGCTTAATAAATTTATTCATCTCTTTTATCCGAGACTAGTACCACTCAACTTTATTTATTATGCGGAATTAAATCCACTCGCGAGGGTTACATAATAAATCCTTATGAGCTCATCTCGGGGATATTATCAACCCTTCCGGGATACACTGTCCCGTCAAGAATTCACGGCATGCCATATATAAAATATAGTGACCCAACTTAACCGGTAATTGACCCAATAATTAAACCGGTCAATTCCTTTGGAAAATCAAAGTCACTTATATTAAATATACACACCCGAAATTGTATCGGGGATTAAGAATAAAATACACTGAGTCTCAAATCAATTATCGACGAGCAAACCTAATTGATGAGTCTCATACGATCCGCTCAATACACCAAGTGTACAAGTGTGATAAAATAATTAAGATAAATTATTTTCTCTCTCACACAACGACTATACCGATGGATTGGTCCGTGTCCATCTAGGTCGTGAGCAACTGTTTGATTAAATACGAGTAACCGATAGTATGATCTTCTGTGTGCCCATGCAACACCATACTAACTACACCGTATAAAATCCAGGACTATAATTTGCATATATTTAATTAACAATAATTAAAAGCAAATGAATGTTCGTTATTAATAGGTAAATGAAAGTGTACAAGGAGTTCAGAATACTCAAATCTAGACATTAAGTATACTACTCCATCAATCTCCCACTTATACTAAGGTCTAGTCTTATCTTCCAAACTTCAGACTCCCAAACCCTCCAAGTGCTTGAAATATACTTCCTTGGGAAGTATCTTGGTGAAAGGGTCCGCTAGGTTGTCCTCCGAAGCTATCTTGGTGACTATCGCATCGCCCCTCTTAACGATGACTCGAATCAGGTGGTACTTGCGCTCTATGTGTTTCGTAGCACTATGGGACCGTGGTTCCTTACTGTTTGCCACTGCACCGCTATTATCACAATAAATTGTCATAGCTCTGGGCAAACTCGGAATCACATCTAAGTCCTGGAGGAAATTAAGGAACCAAACTGACTCTTTCGCTGCCTCTGAGGCTGCAACATATTCAGCTTCCATGGTAGAGTCTGAAATGCACTTTTGCTTAACACTCCTCCATGATACGGCTCCACCTCCCAAAGTGTACACATAGCCTGATGTCGACTTTCGCCGGTCCTTATCAGCTTGGAAATCCGAATCCGTATAACCCAAAGGAATCAAATTGTCTGCCCCGTAACTTAGAACATAATCCCTAGTATTTCGCAAATACTTGAAAATGCTCTTTACGGCAGTCCAATGAGCCTTTCCAGGGTTACTCTGATATCTCGCTACTACGCCAACTGCATAGCAGATATCAGGCCTCGTGCATAACATTGCATACATCAAGCTTCCCACAGCCGAAGCGTAGGGAACTGCTTTCATTTCATCTTTCTCCTTTTGTGTCTGAGGACACATCTCCTTAGAAAGATAAGTTCCTTTACTGAAGGGCAGCTCACCCTTCTTGGAATCTTGCATGTTAAAACGAGCCAGAATCGTGTCTATGTAAGATTGCTGGGATAGGTACAATGTTCTATTCCGGCGATCCCTTATAACCTTGATCCCTAGAACATGCCCGACTTCTCCCAAATCTTTCATATCGAATTGTCTAGACAACCATCCCTTTATGTCTGTAACATTTTCACACTGTTGCCAATGAGAAGAATGTCGTCTACATAAAGCACGAGAAACACCACCTTCTTCCCATCACGTTTCCAATACACACACGATTCGTCCATGCTTTGACTGAATCCAAAAGATTGGACTACTTCGTCAAACCGCAGGTTCCACGATCTCGAGGCTTGTTTCAATCCATAAATGGATCGATTAAGCTTGCACACTAGATGATCTCGCCCCTTAGCAATGAATCCTTCTGGTTGTTTCATATAAATCGTCTCGTCAAGACTTCCATTTAGGAAAGCTGTCTTGACATCCATTTGCCACACCTCATAATCCATATGAGCTGCTATGGATAAGAGAATCCGGATCGACTTTATCTTGGCTACCGGCGAGAAGGTCTCCTCATAATCGATTCCCTCTTTCTGAGTATATCCTTTCGCAACAAGCCGAGCTTTAAAGGTTTCAACCTTTCCGTCAGATCCTCTCTTTCTCTTGTAGACCCATTTACACCCAATTGGCTTTACGCCGTTTGGTGGTTCTACAAGATCCCAGACTTTATTAGAATCCATAGATTCTATTTCGGATTTCATCGCTTTCTCCCAAGAAGGCGCATCTATATCTTGTACCGCATCATCATAGGTCCAGGGATCGATTTCATGAACTCCAGGTCCAGAGTCCGAAGACTCACCCAGTCCAACCCATCGGTCTGGTTGTTTAACAACCCTTCACTACGACGGCGTTCCGGTGTATTAACAGTGACAGTAGGTGCAGGTTCTAGTGGTGTATTACTACTCGGTTCGGCTGTATCTAAGTCTTCCTTGTCACCTCTCAATTCATCAAGTATTATGTCACTTTTGGGCTTGTGGTCCATGACATAGTCTTCCTCTAAGAACCGAGCGTTAGTACTTATAACGATCTTCTGGTCCGTAGGACTATAGAACATGCTACCTTTAGTTCCTTTCGGGTATCCTATAAACAGCCGTAATTCTGATCTAGGTTCTAACTTATCGGCGCCTTGTCGCAACACAAGTGCTGGACAACCCCAGATCCGAATGTGTCTCAAGTTAGGCTTGCGCCCACTCCACAATTCCATGGGTGTGGTTGGTACCGTTTTGGTTGGAACCCTATTCAAGATATACGCCGCTGTTTCCAAGGCATGTCCCCAGAACATAATAGGTAAGTCCGAGTAACTCATCATCGATCGCACCATTTCCATAAGAGTCCTATTCCTTCTTTCTGACACACCATTCTGCTGGGGAGTGTATGGTGAAGTCAGTTGGGATTCAATCCCATTCTCTGCCAAGTATGCCTTGAATTCTCCAGACAGGTACTCGCCTCCGCGATCAGATCGCAGGCATTTTATGGAATTACCACGAAGGTTCTCCACAAGAGACTTGAATTCTTTGAACTTGCCAAAGGATTCGCTCTTGCGGCTCATCAGGTATACATATCCATATCTTGAGTAATCATCAGTGAAAGTGATGAAGTACTCGTACCCTCCCCTTGCCTGAGTAGACATAGGTCCGCATACATCAGAGTGAATCAAATCCAACACTTGTTCAGCTCTTCGTCCTTTACCAGAAAAAGGACGCTTAGTCATTTTTCCCTCTAAACAGGATTCGCAGGTTGGAAGGTCCTCTCCTTCAACATCGCTGATTAGACCATCAGCTTTCAACCTTTGAAGCCTATTTGAGTTTATATGACCTAGCCTTAGATGCCACAAGTATAATTGATTCATCCTAGAAGGTTCCTTTCTCTTATTGGTGTTCGTAGATGTGTTATTACTCTCGGTTAGTTGCATCATGTTAGACTCAGGATTTAGCACATACAAATCGTCTACCAATGTACCAGAACAGATAATATCACTATTTCTTCTTATGATCACAGAGTGGTCAAAAGAAACAGAATATCCATTCATAATAAGTTTAGAAACCGAAATTAAATTCTTTCTAAAATTTGGTACATAAAGACAATTATGTAAAACTAAAATCCTGTCACTACTAAAACGCAAGTGAACGTCTCCCACTGCAACAGCCGCCACCCTCGCAGCATTGCCCATGTAGACCACGATCTCTCCCTCTCTAAGTCTCCGGGTTTCCTGGAACCCCTGCAATGAATTGCAGACATGATCAGTGGCCCCGTATCTACACACCAGGTGCTGGTAGATAACACCACTGATAATGTTTCAGTGACTAAGGAAAATTTCGTACCTTTGATGAGAGGACAATCAGACCTCCAGTGCCCAAACTGCTTGCATCGATAGCACTTGCCTCGCGGCTTGCTCTTCCCATTCCGTGGTTTAGAACCACTGGGCTTCTTTGCTTGCACTTCCATCTTAGCCACAAGAGCTTGTGACTTTCTGACCATACTTATAAGTTCGGCTCTTTTCAAATCGTTTTTAAGCGATTCTCTAAGAGGACTGAATTTATAGAGTATGTCAATCACTTCTTGTCCGGCTTCCACACTATGTCTCAACATCATTCTGAGGTCATTCCAAATGCCCTCATGAGTTGGGTCATTAGTGGATTCGGAAGGATCAACAGTCTGGACAGTGTCTAGATTTCTTTTCCAATCAGTACTATATGGAACCAGTGAGTTTTCATCTTTAAGTATATCACAAAGTGGGGTCACAGTCATTCCTAACCTATAAGCACATAAAACAAACAATCAATTTAATATCCGATATTATCTCCCTTAAATAATATCATTAAATCACTAATCACATCTAAAATCCCATCAGGTAAGGCAAGCCACGTGGTGTGGACGTTTACCCACCCAAACGACTTAGCAATTAGATTTTCTTTGGTCATACATCACTTATAGCGGAACCTCGTGGGGAGGAATACTATAAGGCGTATCTAAGTGTAAACCATTACTCAGCACCAAAGTAAATCGCTTGGAATTGCTACATTACCGCAAGCCACGTGGTGTGGACGTTTACGATAACTTCACAACTCTTTACAATTTCTTACAACTGTCTACATCAATTAATCCAAAATCCGTCGGCATAGCAAGCCACGTGGTGTAGACGTTTACTACACCAAGAGACTTTTATAATTGACTCCCAATTACTTGATCCATTCAATCTTGTAAATCAAGACGCGGAGAATCATAAGTGAAACTCGAAGTTTCTAACCAGTGATTCACCATGCGAACAACCCTATCTCTCATAAATGAGGGAGCCGAGCAGACAATCGATCCATCTATCAAAGAATGGTACGACTGCCTCTAATTTGTGTCCTCGACATGACCAAGTGGCTCTGGCTCCATTCCACTCCCCGGGGTGAGAATGAGTCGACTTGAAATCAGTTTTGCAAAGACAAATTAGGCATTGTTTGATGAACTCAATAAATGTTTCTCGTAAGAGGAATTACAAGAACTCTCCTCCAATGACCTATCTATATAAACTTCAAAAGTTTATAAAAGTCACCAAGAGAGCAGTAATGGAGACCATGGGTATGTTTCCATACCCTCTCCCACTTAGCTTTTTACAATAAAGGGATACGCTATCTAGTGCATAAAAGTAAACACATATAGCATGCATACATGTAATAAAGCACATAGTATTACTAGAATCTGCTTAATAGACATCGGTTATTGACCGATGTCTAAATTTTTCCCGACTGATGTGTAGCGAGGAGATGTCTATAGTAGGCCTACTATAGACATCAGTTTATACCCGATGTCTGTATCCGTATTAGATATCAGTTAGTAGAAATCCGACTGATGTGGTTTAACATTAGCACATCAGTCAATACTCGATACAGAATCCAGCGAAAGAGCCGATATCTAAAGTACCGTTTTAACATCAGTTGTTTGTTCAAAACCCGATTTCCATAAACTCTTGTTTTAAAGCCGATTTCTACTATATAAATAAAATATCATAATATTTTCAATAGCCGATGTCGTATATATGTTAATACACCTATTTTGTTCGATAAAAACGATATCTTTAATACAAAAATTGCACCCAATATAATATTAAAAACATTAAATATCCATTATATTTAATAACCAAAATTCCACAATTATCATTCCAAATGTAGAAATAAACAAATCCAAAACTTTTCACAAATATTTTTTCAATCTTAGTTAAACACCTACGACAATCTGTCCAAAATAAAATAAATGTTCTAACATGGAGTTTCATTTTTCTTCATTTTGTTCCATTCTGTCACAATGATCCATGCACGCCATGCTCCAACACAACAATACAGCAAGGACCTGAAAAAAAAGTTGATTTTTATCATTTCATTTCACATCTAACTCATTCGGTCATTATGAGTGAACATATATCTGCAAATTGTCCCAACCATAAGAGAGTCTATCAGTGCATAATAAAGAGAGGAATGCATATTATTATTAGATAAACCTACGGAACGAACAAGAGTGAACACAATTTTATCAGTGAGTCGTAAATTTTCTTCTCTACCGTGTCAAAAACTGTAATGCCAGTGATTTTCTGAATACCAAGCTTAACAGCAATCAAACTCTGTATGCCAAAAATGCACAAAGAGAAAGTTATAAAATAATCAAGTGTATGGGGTACAAAAGAAATCTATCACTTAATATCGAACAGCAAGATTGAAAGATCTAACACAACCTGCGAGGTTATTGTCACAAACCATTATGCATGCCACAACAATTGAACTTACATTCCTTCTTCTTTTTACCAAATAAGAATATTGTTTTTCAGAGATGAAAACATGTGTTAAAGATGGTCACACTTACCAGCTGAAATTTCAATGAGCTATGAGCTTGAACCTCTACAAGAGTCTGCACGATACCATTCAATATATAAACTAATATTAAATTCAGAATTAATCGTAATAGATTTCAGCATAAAGAGCCTCATGTAGAAATTCTTGAAAACCTCAGAAAAGTCAGAATCCACAAGAGAAGAATATTCAAGCTTCACCTTGGACATAATTGAGTTATTAGATACTGACACGAAAAAATCCATGATATACAGGAACTTTCCTAAGAGAATGATTGGAAGATGGATCAAGAAATAAAATCATATTGCACTACGGCCTTTACCGAAAATGATTTCTCTAAGAGAACAAAAAGGTCCAAAAAATATCTTCAACAAGAAAGCCAGTCAACGTACCGGATTTACTTCTGCCTGAGTAGAATGCTTTGAGCTATTACTCCTTTTTACACAACCAGCGGCTTTTAAACGCCTCAGCAGAAAATACAACCTGAAAACACGCAATATTTTAAGGGAGTCAGAAAAGGAAACAGATACTTGCACTCGCACGTATAGATATACAAAGTTGCTAGTTGCCATATTCTAACGAGATACGGTCACAGTACTTCATAGTACAACAAGAGGTAAACAAAAAAATTAAGCTTGTGTATGTTAAAGTTTCAGATATTTGCTAAGGACCTCTGAACCAAGTCTTTGGGATACAAACAAGTATTCGAAATAATGAAATGACAGTGAAGAAAATCTCCAAAAAAATCAAAATAACAAAGTGCTTGTTTCAGATATTTGCTAAGGACCTCTGAACCAAGTCTTTGGGATACAAACAAGTATTCGAAATAATGAAATGACAGTGAAGAAAATCTCCAAAAAAATCAAAATAACAAATGCATGTAGCAGCAAACATGGTAATACTTGTTTATTAAAAGAAACACCCCTAAAACTAAAAACATAAAATCTGTCAATAAATATTACACAGAATCGGACAAAAAATGTGAAATAAAACCAACATTACTTGTAGAATAAGATAAAAAATAATGTTGATAATTAAAAAAAAAAACTCACAGAGGAGGCGTTTCACGAAATCAACAGCCAAGGAGAGAAAGTGAACACGAAAAAATAAAATTCAAACATCAACAAAATAAAAAATTGAGAAATTCAACTGAGAGAGAGGAGCTTCACCGGAAATCCCAGCAGTGCAGCAAATGAGGGCGAAAATCATCCCACCGAAAGCCCAAGTGATTCCTTGAATCTCAACCGTCGAACACTTGCTCGGGGACCTCAAAACCCCCATAACCTTCAACACCGTGATGTAGAGTAACAGAAACGTGGCCTTCAACTCGGCGATGCCGGCTCTCCAGAAGAACCATGACTGCAGCTCGTCGGGCTCGAAAAACGGAGCCGCCGGTGGCTCCTTGTAATCCTTGGTCTGAGCTGAGGTACCCAGCGGCTGCCCCTCCGAGTACTTGTTCGCTCCGATCTTGACGTCCTCCTCTCGACTTCACGAACACCATCCGCGCTAGGGTTTGGTCTAGGGTTTTTTACCCGATTGATTGGGATGGAGGATTCACAGATGGGGAAGGAGGATTTAGGGGAAGGATGATTTAGGGTTTGGTCTGGGGTTTTTTAACGAGAGGTGGGGAAGGAGGATACACGGGTTTGTCAAAGAGATATTTAAGAATGGAGGAGTAAAAAACCGTGGGTGGTTACTTATAATTTTTTAGATTTTTTTTTATAAAAACTTATAATATCTGTTGTATGGGTTTTATCTCAAGAACTGATGTCGGAAAAATATGTCAATTTAAAAATTACATTTTAAACATCAGTTGTACAAATAACAGATATTAACTAGTCTTGATATATCAATATTTCTTCGACTGATATTAATAACATCAGACACATCTGTTGCAAAACTGAATGACGTTAAAGAGGTGATGTCTATTTGACAGATTCTAGTAGTGGATCACATAGTCAAAATAATTACTAGAATATTATTTTCCGACTATTATGGCTTTACTCCATCTCCGTACGCATCTTCTAGTCTTTAGTCTTCGTTCTTGAATGCTCCATGTGACGAGAATATTAATTTCCAATATTTAAATCTATTTATTTTAAATAAATCCAAAAGATACTTAATTAATAATAATTAAGTCAATCGAATAAATCAAAAATAAAATTAAATATTATTAATATTTTTATTTATTTTATTTTCCCTTTCTACTTCATTAAATCTCTAGAATAATCTATCCAAGACCCACTTGGAATATTCTAGATGATTTCCATAATGAAATAAGGAAATAAAATAATTTAGGACTCTTCTACTTTCCAAATTAATTAGATTCCTAATCCATGAATATTTCCATAAAATAGAAATAATCAATTTAGGAATTCTAATCAATTCCAAATTGATTCTTTTCCTAATCCATGAGAGTTCCCAAAAATAGGAACACTCAAATAGGAAAAACCCAAACCAATTAGGAAAGTGAATTATCGGACCGGGATAGCACGGGGTGGGGATCCCCGCGCCACCCATCGACCGCCGCCTAGGAGGTGGCCGGCCACCGTCGCCGGCGGCCCCTCCATGCAAGGGTCGATCGATCCTCATGGGATCGACCATGGGGATGGTCGATCCTTGTCCCGTTCACCCTCTCGATCATCTCCTTCGTCACACGTCTTCTCCGGCGGTCGTTTCGGCATCGATCCAACGCAAAATAAATTACATAATCTAAATTACAATTCCGGTATCGATTCTATACATGAAATCGACCCTATACAATTTCCGGAAAAAGTAGAACGTAATAATAAATCCTAAATTCGGTCAACCCCCGAATTTTTACTATTACAAGCATTCACCACCAAAAACGAATCTCGACATGTCCGAGAGTTTAATCAAACCAACAATCATGACAAAATAAATTAACAAAAAATTAATTAAGCCATAATAGTCGGAACCCTGCAAGGTAGAACAATTTTATCGAAAATACCGCGAACGTAAACCTCGCTCTGATACCAATTGTTGGAATTCGATATCCCGGGCTATTAAAATTTGCGGAAACAATAACCCGAACGAAAACCCTCGCCGGAGATCACATGAACACCGACTCATCCGCCGGAGTCCGGCCTTTGGAGACCACGCGCCCGAAGTCGCGTAGCCCGCCCCCAGCCGAACCCCCGCGAGCCGGGGTTCGTGCGATCGAAGATCGCGTTCGATGGGGCTGCATCCGGCAGCCCCCGGCAGCAGGTCCGGCGACCTGCTGCCCGCCGTGGAGGAGCCCCCACCGTCGAGGTGGGGAGGTGACGGCACCAACCCGCCACCGCCGGCGATCGCGCCCCATGGCAGCGATCGCCCCCTCGGCCGAAGCCGAGGGCTCCTCATGCTCGCCGAACCCTAGGCGGGCGATCCCCACGCGGTCCGGTGGCTTCGCCACCACCGCGTGGTCGTTCGTCTAATCCGGGTTCGATCCTTCGGATCTTGTGTTCTACGGTATTCTCGATAAACCAAAAACCGAATAATATCGAGGGTGTTAGGATATCATACCTTTCGATTCGTTGTTCGGAGAAACGGAATCAAGATGACCTTTGAATCTTCCCACGTATTCCTTGCACTCCGTTCGAACGTCGGGTGGGCGACGATCTATCGAACTCCTATGGATCTCCTTCAACTCTCTAGAATATCAAGTGTGATAATCTTGTCTTTTGAATTATGAAGGCCATGTAGTGCTTTTATAGGCTACGTAGGGGATCTAAAGGAGGTGGAATATTGGGCTTCCAATATTGAAGATTAAATTGAGCCCAATGCTCAAGTCCATTAATCCTTATCAATATTAATTAATTTATTTTCCACTATATAAATTAATTGCACTCCCAATATTAAACCATATTATATCCAAATAATATTTCTCCGGTAGTATTATTTATTTCGTGTATTTAAGATATAAATATCCATGAATAAAATTTATTTATTGCTTAATAAATTTATTCATCTCTTTTATCCGAGACTAGTACCACTCAACTTTATTTATTATGCGGAATTAAATCCACTCGCGAGGTTTACATAATAAATCCTTATGAGCTCATCTCGGGGATATTATCAACCCTTCCGGGATACAATGTCCCGTCAAGAATTCACGGCATGCCATATATAAAATATAGTGACCCAACTTAACCGGTAATTGACCCAATAATTAAACCGGTCAATTCCTTTGGAAAATCAAAGTCACTTATATTAAATATACACACCCGCAATTGTATCGGGGATTAAGAATAAAATACACTAAGTCTCAAATCAATTATCGACGAGCAAACCTAATTGATGAGTCTCATACGATCCGCTCAATACACCAAGTGTACAAGTGTGATAAAATAATTAAGATAAATTATTTTCTCTCTCACACAACGACTATACCGATGGATTGGTCCGTGTCCATCTAGGTCGTGAGCAACTGTTTGATTAAATACGAGTAACCGATAGTATGATCTTCTGTGTGCCCATGCAACACCATACTAACTACAACGTATAAAATCCAGGACTATAATTTGCATATATTTAATTAACAATAATTAAAAGCAAATGAATGTTCGTTATTAATAGGTAAATGAAAGTGTACAAGGAGTTCAGAATACTCAAATCTAGACATTATGTATACTACTCCATCAATCGCCCGCCGCCTAGGCGGGCTGTGGGCTGCCCAGCCGAGGGCTCCACGCCGGCGATCCATCCCGCCGGGTCCTCGAGTCGTCGGTGGTCCGGCGGTCTAAGACCGCCACCTCCCGACTCGTCCCGGTTTGGATCCCCGTTTATCGGATCTCCACTGACAACACATGCCATCCACCCGCTGTGAACCCACGCACGAGCAGCCCGCGATTAAGCCGAACGTACTAGGCCGTTCGATCGATCGCTCCGGTGCCCGCGTAGACCTTCGCCGGAGCAGCCGACTCCCGGTATGACGCCGCCACCGACGTCACGCCATCGACTACGCTCCAGAAGCACGCCCAGTCGCAGCTGTACAGCCCGCTCGAAGCCCTAGGCGTAACAACCGCGAACCGAGCTTGAATCCGAAGCCGACTGCGATGCCGCCAACGCAGCCGCCGGCTGTCGGCGAACCACCACCACTGGTGGCATACGCCGACACGCCCAGCTGCGTTCAGCCCGCTTCTAGCAGCCTGTTGGATATCGACTACCCAGGATGCATTCGTTCGATTGCTCGAACATCCGAACGATCCCAGTCGACCTCCTGTGTCGCTACTTCGTTCACGGGACAACCCGTATCCCGAATCACGCCCAGCCATCGCCCCAGAGAGCAACCGCGCGAAACGGGGCTGGTCATCACCCAATCAGCGCCCGCCGATTGCAGACCAGCGGTCGCTGGAGGAGCTGCAAACAGCGACCGCTGTTTGCCCTCCAGCGGGCGCCGTTTGTCCGCGAACAGCAACGCGACGTTGCTGTTTCGGGCTCGTTTCCGGGTCGTTTTTCCTCATCCGACTACCGATCCGAAGGTCCTAGAACCCCCAGTAGTCGAGGAATACGATCCACGACCCCGGAACCCGATCTACGTTCAATGTATGATCAACGAAAAATGAGATCGATGAATGCGGAATAGAAAGATTCGATCTCATACCTTGCGGTCGATTGTTGAGACCTTAGACGCTTCTAGTGTATGACTCTGCCCGACTCCAGCCGTTGTGTGGGCAACGATCCGCTGGGTTCGTCCTTGTCTGCACTCTCCTTCCAAGACCAGCGTATTGATTATTCTCAGTGTGAGAATAATATAATTGCGTTAACTTTATTTTAACAGAGAAAAAGTTTTTATTGTGCTAAGCAAATAATTCTTTTCTCTGCTGAAATAAAATGTTGCGGCGAATTGTAGGTCTTAGGAGAGGTAAGGGGGGGTTTAAATAGAGCTATACTAGGGACCTCTTAGGTAAATAAATTCCGGGCTAAATTGCAATATTAATTATCTAAGAGTCCTTAAAAGAAAATCCTTTAATTAATTACAATTTTAATTATTATTAATTCCACTAAATAATAATAATTGAATTCCCGAAATAAATTTAATATTATTTCAACAATAATAATTCCGCCGAAATTACATAAACGACTTTCCCCGTGTTTAAGATATCGTATGTCCACGAATTAATTTTATTACTAATAATTAAATTAAATCGTTTCTTATTATCTGAGACTAGTACCACTCATCCTTATTATCATGTGGAACAAATCCACCTGCAGGGTTTACATGATAAACTTTATGAGCTCATCTCGGGGACATCATCAACCCGATAAACGGGACACGGTTTCCTGTCTATAATCTATAGCATGCCGTGTGTACAATTCCGATTCCCAATTTACCGAGTATCTTAACTAATCAATTATTCTCACTCATTGGCATATTAAAGAACCGAGAATTGGACACACGCACCTATAATTATATAGGGATTAGGAATTCGTATATCCGTAATCTCTGAGGTCTAGTTCGATTACTTCGATTAGTATAAATCGAACGCCCTCCCTGATGGAGTTGTATTCTAAATGTCTAGTTTAGTGCAAATACGGAACTCCTTATCTATACCTTAATTCGAGATATGATACAAGCATGATTGCATTTAATGCAATAGTCCTTGATGTATACGTTGTAGACAGTATGGCGTGAGGAGACACGCGGAAGATCATACAGTCGGTTACTCGTATACTATCGAACAGTAGCTCACGACTTAGATGGACAGGGACAATCCATCGGTACGTCGTAGTGTGACTGGTAGATAGTCGGTCTTGACTATCATGTTACACTCGTACACTTGGTGTATTGAGCAGGACCACGGGAGGGCGTTCGATTTATACTAATCGATGTAATCGAACTAGACCTCAGATATTACGGATATGTGAGTTCTTAATCCCTATATAATTATAGGTGCGTGTGTCCAATGCTCGGTTCTTTGATGTGCCAATGAGTGAGATTAATTGATTAGTCAATATTCTCGGTAGATTGGGAATCGGTATTGTACACACGGCATGCTATAGATTATAGACAGGAAACCGTGTCCCATTTATTGGGTTGATGATGTCCCCGAGATGAGCTCATAAAGTTTATCATGTAAACCCTGCAGGTGGATTCGTTCCACATGATAATAAGGATGAGTGGTACTAGTCTCGGATAATAAGAAATGAATTAATTTAATTATTAGTAATTAATTAATTCATGGACATGCGATATCTTAAACACGGGGAAATATCACATATGTAATACGGCGGGAAAATTATTGACGGAATAATTTGAATTAATTAATTGGGAAATCATTTATAATTTTATAGTGGAATTAATTATAAATAAAATTGTGGAATTTAATTAAGGTTTTCCTTTTGGGACACCAAGTTAATTAAATTGCAATTTAAGCCTAATTAATTAATTGCCTATGGGTCCCTAGTGTGGCCTATATAAATCCCTCGTCTCTCTTCTCTAAACCTACAGAACGCCGCTATAATTAATTCTGTGGAGAAATTATTTTGTTAGCGCAATTATTCTTTTCTCCGCTTAATTAATTTAGATTAGCACAGTGTTTTTCTTTTCTGTAGAAATTATTTTGCTAGCGCAAATATATTTCTGGATACAGAATTGTTCTTCTTTTCTGTAGAAATTATTTTGCTAGCGCAAATATATTTCTGGATACAGAATTGTTCTTCTTTTTTAGAAATTAATTTGCTAGCGCAAATATATTTCTGGAGACAGAATAATAAAAACATGAAAAGGAGGGTTTGAGAGAGAAGAAGAAGAGAAGCTCCAAGCGGATCGATGCCCACACATCGGCTGGAGCAAGAGGGCTAGGATACACGCTAGAAGACTCGAGGTATCTGTCAATTCGGCTTCTCCGAATCACGCGACAAAGGTATGAGATCGATCCCTAATTCCGCAATTATCGATCTCTAAATTCGTTAAAAATACATCGGACGAACGATCGGGTTCCGGGAGTCGTGGTACGTGTTCCTCGACTACTAGGGGTTCAAGGACCTTCGGATCGGTAGTCGGAAGAGGAAAAACGGACCAGAAACGAGCCCGGAACAGCAGAACGCGCTGCTGTTCGCGGAGAAACGGCGACCGCCGTTCCCAAACGGCGACCGCCGTTTTGGTCTTTTTCTGGCAGCCCGCTCGGTTCGCGCGGTTGTCCTTCGGGGCAATGGCTGGGCGTGAATCGGGGCACGGGCTGGAAAAGCGAACGAAGTAGCGACACCGGATGTCGACTGGGATCGTTCGGATGATCGAGTGATCGAACGAACGCATCCCGGGTAGTCGATTTCCAACAAATGGTATCAGAGCCGGTTTTGTACGTTCGTTGTATTTTTACGAGATTTGTTTTGCAGGTTCGAACCCGATTATTATGGTCATGTGTTTGTGCTTTAATGTTTGTGGTTTGTTTAACTCTCGGGCTTGTCGAGATCAGTTTTGGTTTTGAAATCGTTGCATGTTTGTAATAGTTAAAACGACGGGTTGAGTCGTTTAGGTTTTATTACGTTTTTCGTTTTATCCGGATGTATAGGATCGATCAACCTGTATAGGATCGATGCCGGAAGTAGTATGTTTTACCTTTGTAATGTTACTGCTACTTGGTGAATCGAGAGAAGATCGAAGGCCGGACGAACGAGGGTCGAGAAGTCGAACCCGCGGCTGCTGAAGGGCAAACGGCGGTCGCCGTTTCTCAAACGGCGGTCGCCGTTTCGCTGGACTTCGGGCAGCAGCTCCGCGGGGGTTCGACGGGCATCGCGGATCGCTTGTCGAGGGCCCGGGACGATACTCCAGTGGGAGGGGTTCGTCTCTTGGTCCTTAGACGAGTCGGTGATGGATCGAGACCGAGACGAGCAACGAGACGAAGATCCGAGAAGACGTGCATGGAAGATATTTAAAGGCCATAATAATCGGGGCCACGTTAAATGCTTTTTGTGTGTTTACGTGCTTGTTATTATGCTTTATTTATTTTATGCATGTTTTCCCTTTCGTAAAATACTAAGTGGGAGAGGGATTGGAAACAATCCCGCGGTCTCCATTCTCTGTTTTGATAGTGATGTGTGTCACTTACGAGTTGGCTTTAGTGTCATCCTCCCTATCGGATAAAGTCGACACACGGATATCACTGGATCAAAATTCGAATTTAAAATCCACTTATAAAATTGAACAATTATATTTCTCAAAAGCAATGCCTAATCTGTCATTCAAAGACTAATTTCAACTCGACTCATTCTCACCCCGGGGAGTGGAATGGAGCCAAAGCGCTTGGTTATGTCGATGACACAGATTAGAGACATTCGAGTCATTCGATGACTAGATCGATTGTCTGGTTGGCTCCCTCACTTAGTGAGAGATAGGGCTCAATTGCATGATTGATCGCTGGTTAGAAACTTCGAGTTTCACTTACGAGATATCAAGCTTTGATTAATAAAATTGTGAAATTTAATGAATGTAAGATTCAATTAACAAATTTGTTTGTTTTAGTAAACGTCCACAAGAACGTGGCTTGCTAAATGGAAACGGTACTTTGGGTTAATTAAGATTCTATGACATTTAAATAAGTGAGATTCAATTAATAAAGTTGTTTGTTTTAGTAAACGTCCACAAGAACGTGGCTTGCTAAATGGAAACGGAACTTTGGGATTAATTGAGGCTCGACAGTTATAGAAAGTCGTGGAGGACCGCATGTCAACGTAAACGTCCACAAGAACGTGGCTTGCGGTGGACATGTGGTTCCCGAGCGGTGGACTTAGTACTGAGAAATGGTACACACTTAGGTACGCTTTATAGTATCCTCCCCATCGGAGTCACTGCTATAATGATGTACGACCGAAGTGAAATCCAATCATAAAATCATTTGGACTGGTAAACGTCCACAAGAACGTGGCTTGCTATGTCTGATGGGATTTTGGAAATGATTGGTAGTTTAATGATATCACTTGAGGGAAATGATATCGAATTAAACTCATTGTTTGTTTTATATGGTATTATTCCCATTAAAAGTCAACAAACTCACTGAACCTGATTGTATGGATTGGAAAAGAAACTTGGACATTGTCCTAACTGCAGAGGAGTACAAATATGTACTCCAAGTCAATTGACCTGCTGAACCAAATGATACTTCCACTACTGAGGAAAGGAAGCTCATTGGAAATGGATCAGGGCTATGAGATGACGCGGAGCAACATTATGACCTTCAAGTCAAATGTGCTGCGACATCGGTATCATGCTATGACCATTACCTATGATATGATGCTTAACCTCAAGAAGTTTTGTTTATCAGGACAGGACAGCCGGACAAAGTGAAATGAGGCAACTCATGACGGCCATCATGTCGGAAAGAACGTCCGTGAGGGATCACGTTCTTAGAATGATGGGCTATCTTAATGAGATAGAGATTCTGGGAGAAATTATCAATGGGGTAACCCAAGTTGATATTATGCTCCAGTCTCTGCCGAGAAGTTTTGAGCAGTTCCGCCTGAACTATAATATGAATAAGGGGTCTTATTCATTGACGGAGCTCCTGATTGAACTTCAAGCGGCTGAGGGAATCTTTAAGGGCTCTCAAAACACTTGTGGCTGATAAATTGGCTCTTCCTAAGCCTTCGGGCGGCAAAAGGAAGAAGAAGCAAATACGGAAAAACCCAGTGGGCCTAATATATCTGGACCACGGAATGGGACAAGCAAGCCCAAGGGGCAAGTGCTTCCGTTGTAAGCAGTTTGGATACTGGGAGTTTTGATTGTCCTCTCAAAGCAACTAGAAGTTAACTCCTCCTTAGTCACCGAAACATGTTTAGTGGTGTTATCTACCAGTACCTGGTGTGTGGATACGGAAACCACTAATCATGTCTGCACCTAAATGCGGGGGTTCCAGGAAACCCGGAGACTTAGAAAGGAAGAAATTATAATCTACATGGGCAATACTGTTAAGGTAACAGCCATTGCAGTGGGAGATGTTAAATGTTTTAACGGTAGGATTTTAGTTCTAATAAATTGTCTTTATGTGCCGGTATTTAGAAAGAATTTTCATTTCGGATTTCTAAATTGGCTTAGAATGGATATTCCGTTTCTTCTGATAGTTTTATACGTATCAGAGTAGGAAACGGGGATATTATCTATTCTGGTACATTGATAGACAATTTAATACTGAATCCGTGTTCTTCCACGATGCAACACACCGGAGCTAATAACACATTGTCGAACCCCAATAAGAGTAAAGATCCTTCTAAGATGAATCAAATGTACTTATGGAATCTTAGGCTAGATCATTTTAACTTGAGTACGATTCAAAGGGTGAAAGCTGATGGACTACTCAGCTAGGTTGAAGGAAAGGACTTTCCAACCTTCGAATCATACTTGGAAGTTTTAATGACCAAGCAACCCTTTACGGATAAAGGGAAAAGATCCAAGAAAGTACTAGAGTTGATTCGCTCTGATATATGCAGACCTCTTTGAAGAGTAAGGCATACTTATCAGAAAATGGGATTAACTCCCAACAGAATACACCATTTATGCCTCGGCAAAATAATGTGTTGTAAAGAAGGAATAGGACTCTTATAGATATGGGAAAGTAGACAATAAGTTATTCGGAGTTACCTAATTTGTTTTGGGATATGGCTTGGAAACAGCGGCGTTTATCTTGAACTTGATTCCTTTGGAAACTTGTACAGATATTCGGCTGTTTATAAGATACCCTAAGAAAACGAATTGAGATATGTAATATAGTCCAAAGGACCAGATGTTCGTTGATTGAATCAACGTTCGGTTCTTAGACATGGACTATATGTATATGCAATATCGCAAGCCCAAGAGTAGAGTAATACTTAATGTGCTTAGAGGGACTGATCAAGACTTAGAACCAGCCTAACTGAGTAGTTCACTACTATAATCTTTAGTCACTAAAGATACACCGGAGCGTTGTCGTAGTGGGAGGGTTGTTAGACAACCCAACAGGTTCATGTTTATAGGTGAGTCTTCGGACTTGTTACCTGGAGAACATGAAGCCGAACCCTGGATCTATGACGAGACGCTGAAAGATCAGGATGCTCAGTCTTGGCAAAAGTCGATCAGGATTCTTTTGTCTTCACATGGAAGATGGAAGTCAAGACAGATTTTCTAAATCGAAGTCTTGACGGGGCCATCTGTGTGGGACAGCCAGAAAGATTCATCGAAAAGAGCCAAGAGCATTCAGTAAGCAAGCTTAATCAATCTTAAGATTGAAGGAAGCTTCAAGATCTTGGACACATGCGGACCTATGAGAAAATCCATTTCATGGATTCATTCAAGGCATGTTTAGGTCCTGTGTGTAATAAAGAAGTGACAGAAAAGATGCGGTGTTTTCTCATTCTTTATGTAGACGACATCCTTCTAAATTGGCAACAATATGAAAGATGTTATCGGACATAAAGGGATGGTTGTCCGAGTAATTCAATATAAGAGACTCAGGAGAAGTCGGGAATGTTCTTGGGATCAAAGTATTAAATGATCGCCAGAAAAGAACATAGAACTTATCTCGAGTCTCATATATAAAATACAATTCTTACTCGTTGCAGCATACAGAATCCCAAGAAAGGTCTTCACCTTTTAGATGTGGAATTCATCTATCTAAGGTTTTGTGTCTGACACAATAAAGGAGATAGATGAAGAGTAAGCAGTTCCCAGCACCTTAATGGTGGGAAGCTTAATGTATGTAATGCTATGCACGAGACTGATATCTGCTATGCCGTGGGCATGGTGGTGAGATATCATAGTAATCCTAGAAAGGATCACTCGACTGATGTAAAGAACATGTTTAGGCTCCTGCAGAGGACCAGGAATTATGTTCTGAGTTACAAAGCAGTCAAGTTGTTTCCTTTGGATTACATAGAATTGAATTTCCAATCAAACAGGGACAGCTGAAAGTCGAAGTCAGGCTATGTGTTCTCACTGTGAAGTGGAGCAGTCACATGGAAGAATGTAAAGCAGCAATGCATTACGGACTCTACCATGGAAACTGAAAGGATAACGGCCTCTGAGGCAGTTAAAAGGTCAGTGTGGCTCCAGAACTTCCTAAGGGACTTAGATGTGGTTTCTAGTTTACCCAATGCTATTTTGAATAGCGGTATTGGCAAACTTGAAATGCCACGAGTCCACAGTGGGAGATAACACGTAGAGCGCAAGTACCACCTGATTCGAGAGATCGTCTAGTAAGACGATGCAGTTGTCACCTAGATAGCATCAAGAGGATTGCCTGGTAAACCCGTTCACAGAGGCACTTCCAGCGAAAGCGTTGGGTAGGCGTGATGAGGTTATGGGAATCTGATGTTTGGGAGAGGGCGACTAGACTTTTAGTATAAGTGGGAGATTGATGGAGTTGTATTCTAAATGTCTAGTTTAGTGCAAATACGGAACTCCTTATCTATACCTTAATTCGAGATATGATACAAGCATGATTGCATTTAATGCAATAGTCCTTGATGTATACGTTGTAGACAGTATGGCGTGAGGAGACACGCGGAAGATCATACAGTCGGTTACTCGTATACTATCGAACAGTAGCTCACGACTTAGATGGACAGGGACAATCCATCGGTACGTCGTAGTGTGACTGGTAGATAGTCGGTCTTGACTATCATGTTACACTCGTACACTTGGTGTATTGAGCAGGACCACGGGAAGGCGTTCGATTTATACTAATCGATGTAATCGAACTAGACCTCAGATATTACGGATATGTGAGTTCTTAATCCCTATATAATTATAGGTGCGTGTGTCCAATGCTCGGTTCTTTGATGTGCCAATGAGTGAGATTAATTGATTAGTCAATATTCTCGGTAGATTGGGAATCGGTATTGTACACACGGCATGCTATAGATTATAGACAGGAAACCGTGTTCCATTTATTGGGTTGATGATGTCCCCGAGATGAGCTCATAAAGTTTATCATGTAAACCCTGCAGGTGGATTCGTTCCACATGATAATAAGGATGAGTGGTACTAGTCTCGGATAATAAGAAATGAATTAATTTAATTATTAGTAATTAATTAATTCATGGACATGCGATATCTTAAACACGGGGAAATATCACATATGTAATACGGCGGGAAAATTATTGACGGAATAATTTGAATTAATTAATTTGGAAATCATTTATAATTTTATAGTGGAATTAATTATAAATAAAATTGTGGAATTTAATTAAGGTTTTCCTTTTGGGACACCAAGTTAATTAAATTGCAATTTAAGCCTAATTAATTAATTGCCTATGGGTCCCTAGTGTGGCCTATATAAATCCCTCGTCTCTCTTCTCTAAACCTACAGAACGCCGCTATAATTAATTCTGTGGAGAAATTATTTTGTTAGCGCAATTATTCTTTTCTCCGCTTAATTAATTTAGATTAGCACAGTGTTTTTCTTTTCTGTAGAAATTATATTGCTAGCGCAAATATATTTCTGGATACAGAATTGTTCTTCTTTTCTGTAGAAATTAATTTGCTAGCCCAAATATATTTCTGGATACAGAATTGTTCTTCTTTTCTGTAGAAATTATTTTGCTAGCGCAAATATATTTCTGGATACAGAATTGTTCTTATTTTCTGTAGAAATTATTTTGCTAGCGCAAATATATTTCTGGATACAGAATTGTTCTTCTTTTCTGTAGAAATTAATTTGCTAGCGCAAATATATTTCTGGAGACAGAATAATAAAAACATGAAAAGGAGGGTTTGAGAGAGAAGAAGAAGAGAAGCTCCAAGCGGATCGATGCCCACACATCGGCTGGAGCAAGAGGGCTAGGATACACGCTAGAAGACTCGAGGTATCTGTCAATTCGGCTTCTCCGAATCACGCGACAAAGGTATGAGATCGATCCCTAATTCCGCAATTATCGATCTCTAAATTCGTTAAAAATACATCGGACGAACGATCGGGTTCCGGGAGTCGTGGTACGTGTTCCTCGACTACTAGGGGTTCAAGGACCTTCGGATCGGTAGTCGGAAGAGGAAAAACGGACCAGAAACGAGCCCGGAACAGCAGAACGCGCTGCTGTTCGCGGAGAAACGGCGACCGCCGTTCCCAAACGGCGACCGCCGTTTTGGTCTTTTTCTGGCAGCCCGCTCGGTTCGCGCGGTTGTCCTTCGGGGCAATGGCTGGGCGTGAATCGGGGCAAGGGCTGGAAAAGCGAACGAAGTAGCGACACCGGATGTCGACTGGGATCGTTCGGATGTTCGAGTGATCGAACGAACGCATCCCGGGTAGTCGATTTCCAACACTCCCGTGGTCCTGCTCAATACACTAAGTGTACGAGTGTAACATAATAGTCAAGACCAACTATTACCCAGTCACACTACGACGTACCGATGGATTGTCCCTGTCCATCTAAGTCGTGAGCTTCTGTTCGATAGTATACGAGTAACCGACAGTATGATCTTCCGCATGTCTCCTCACGCCATACTGTCTACAACGTATATATATCTAGGACTATTGCATAAAGTACATGATAGACAAAATGCCGACAGTTTGATTATTAGATAATGAAAAACACAGATAAGGAGTTCCATATTGTCACTAAACTAGACATTTAGAATATAACTCCATCAATCTCCCACTTATACTAAAAGTCTAGGGTCCCTCTACCATACATCCGATACCCATCCCCTTCACGTGTCTCTTGAACGCTTCCGCTGGAAGTGCCTTCGTAAAGGGGTCAGCCAGGTTATCCGTTGATGCAATCTTGGTGACAACTGCATCGCCTCTCTTGACGATGTCTCTAATCAGGTGGTACTTGCGATCTATGTGTTTCCTCGCATTATGGGCTCGTGGTTCCTTCTCATTTGCCACTGCACCGCTATTGTCACAATAAATTGTGATAGCTCTAGGCATTTTAGGAACCACATCCAAGTCCATAAGGAAGTTCCGGAGCCACACCGATTCTTTAGCTGCCTCAGAGGCTGCTACATATTCGGCTTCCATGGTAGAGTCCGAAATGCATTTCTGCTTAACACTCTTCCATGAGACTGCTCCACCTCCCAATGTGAACACATAGCCTGATGTAGACTTTCGCTGATCCTTATCAGATTGGAAATCCGAGTCTGTGTAACCAATAGGAATCAACTCGGACGCTTTGTAACTCAGAACATAATTCCTAGTCCTTCGCAGGTACTTAAGTATGTTCTTTACAGCAGTCCAGTGACCCTGTCTAGGGTTACTCTGATATCTAGCTACCATGCCCACGACATAGCAGATATCAGGTCTCGTGCACAACATGGCATACATTAGACTTCCTACTGCCGAAGCATAAGGAACCTTCTTCATGTAATCTATCTCCTTTTGTGTTTTAGGACACATATCTTTAGACAGATGAATTCCATGGCAGAAAGGTTGAGCACCTCTCTTGGAATTCTGCATGTTGAAACGAGCCAGAATCGTATCAATATATGAGGCTTGGGACAAGCTTAATGTTCTTTTCCGGCGATCCCTTATAACCTTGATCCCAAGAACATGCCCAACTTGTCCTAAGTCTTTCATATCGAATTGCTTGGACAACCATCCCTTTATGTCCGACAACATCTTCACATTGTTGCCAATTAGAAGGATGTCGTCTACATAAAGCACGAGAAACGCCACACTGTTTCCGTCACTTCTCCGGTATACACACGACTCGTCCATGCTTTGAATGAATCCATAAGACTGGATAACCTCATCAAACCGCATGTTCCAAGATCTAGAAGCTTGCTTCAATCCATAAATGGATCGGTTTAGCTTGCACACTAGATGCTCTTGGCCTTTCTTGATGAAACCTTCTGGCTGTCTCATGTAAATGGTCTCGTCAAGATTCCCATCCAAGAATGCTGTCTTGACGTCCATTTGCCACACCTCATAAGCCATATAAGATGCTATAGACAAAAGTATCCGGATCGACTTTAGCATAGCTACCGGCGAAAAGGTTTCCTCATAATCGATCCCTTCTTTCTGAGTATACCCTTTCGCAACAAGCCTAGCCTTGAAGGTTTCCACCTTCCCGTCAGACCCTCTTTTTCTCTTGTACACCCACTTGCAACCAATGGCTTTTACACCTTTGGGCGGTGCTACAAGATTCCAGACCTGATTTGAATTCATAGATTCAATCTCAGATTTCATCGCCTTTTGCCAAGACTGAGCATCTTGATCTTTAAGCGCCTCGTCGTAGGTCCAGGGATCGGCTTCATGTTCTCCAGGTAACAAGTCCGAAGACTCACCTATAAACATGAACCTGTCGGGTTGTCGAACAACCCTCCCACTACGACGACGCTCCGGTGTAACCTCAGTAACTACAGGTGCAGACTGTGGTGGCGTATCACCCGGTTGGGTTGGATCTAAGCCTTGATCGTCCCCTATCAGTTCGTTTAGTATTATCTCACTCTTGGGCTTGTGGTCCATTATATAATCCTCTTCCACGAACCGAGCGTTGGTGTTAACAACGATCTTCTGGTCCTTAGGACTATAAAATAGACCACCTTTCGTTCCTCTAGGATATCCTATAAACAACCGAATATCTGAACGAGATTCCAACTTATCAGCCCCATGCTTCAGCACATGTGCTGGACAACCCCAGATCCGAATGTGTTTCAAGTTCGGCTAACGCCCGGTCCACAATTCCGAGGGCGTCTTAGGGACTGATTTAGAAGGAACTAAGTTCAGGATATACGCCGCTGTTTCCAAGGCATATCCCCAGAACGAAACTGGTAGGTCTGCGTAACTCATCATAGATCTTACCATTTCCATAAGAGTCCTATTCCTTCTTTCTGCTACACCATTCTGCTGGGGCGTGTATGGTGCAGTCATCTGGGAGTCAATCCCATTCTCTAATAAGTACGCCTTAAACTCTCCCGAGAGGTACTCTCCTCCATGATCAGATCGTAGAGTCTTTATGGTTTTACCATGAAGGTTCTCCACAAGAGCTTTGTACTCCTTGAACTTGTCAAAGCACTCGCTCTTGCGGCGCATCAGGTATATAAAACCATACCTTGAGTAATCATCAGTGAAGGTTACGAAATATTCATAACCTCCTCTCGCTTGAACAGATAAAGGCCCGCACAAATCAGAGTGAATCAATTCCAGTACTTCCTTGGATCTATACCCTTTATCACTAAAGGGTCGTTTGGTCATTTTTCCTTCCAGGCATGATTCGCAGGTTGGAAAGTCCTCATCTTTCACACCACTGAGTATTCCATAAGTTATCAACCTTTGAATCCTGCCCAAGTTAATATGACCTAGCCTAAGATGCCGTAAGTACTTTTGATTCATTCTAGAAGGCTCCTTTCTCTTATTGGTACTAGATGTGTTAAAAGACTCCACTCGTTGCATCGTGGAATAATTAGGATTCAGTATATATAAGTTGCCTATCAATGTACCAGAACAGATATAATCACCATTCTTTTTGACAATAACAGAACTATCAAAAGAAACTGAATATCCATTCAAAACCAACTTAGAAACCGAAACAAGGTTCTTTCTAAAGTTCGGTACATAAAGACAATTATTCAATACTAAAACTTTATTATTAAAAGATAAATGAACATCTCCCACTGCAACCGCCGCCACTTTCGTAGCGTTTCCCATGTAGATGGTGATCTCTCCTTCTCTAAGCCGCCGGGTTTCCGGAACCCCTGCAAAGAATTGCAGACATGATCAGTGGCTCCCGTATCCACACACCAGGTACCGGTGGATAACACCGCTAAACATGTTTCAGTGCCTAAGGAAAAATTCATACCTCCTTGTCTGAGAGGACAATTAGACTTCCAATGTCCAGACTACTTGCAACGGAAACACTTGCCCTTGGGCTTGTTCACTCCATTCCGTGGTGCACCATTTCTGGGTCCACTGGGTTTTCGTCCTTGCTTCTTCTTCCTCTTAGTCCCCGGAGGGCCAGGAAGTTTCACAGCCACAAGTGCCTGAGACTTCTTAAAGATTCCCTCTGCCGCCTGGAGTTCAGTCAGGAGTTCCGCCAACGAATATAACCTCTTGTTCATGTTATAGTTCAGGCGGAACTGCTCAAAACTCCTAGGCAGAGATTGGAGCACTATATCGATCTGGGTTTCCCCATCGATAGCTCCTCCCATAATCTCTATCTCATTCAGATAGCCAATCATCCTAAGAACGTGATCCCTCACGGGCGTTCCTTCGGACATGGTGGCTGTCATGAGTTGCCTCATAGCATCTTGCCTGGCTGCCCTATCCTGACTACCAAACATCTCCTTGAGGTTAAGCATCATATCATAGGCAGTGGTCATGGCTTCATGCTGATGTTGCAGCACATTTGACATAGAAGCCAAAATATAGCACCGCGCTATCTGATCAGCCTTGACCCACTTCCGATGAGCTTCCTTTTCCTCAGGAGTGGAGGTATCAGTAGGTTCATCAGGACAAACCTCATGGAGTACATATTTGTACTCCTCAGCAGTCAGGACAATGTCCAAGTTTCGTTTCCAATCAACATAGTTTGGACCAGTGAGTTTGTTTTCTTTTAGTATAATGGACAGCGGGTTGAGTGCCATATCTATAAAAGAGACAAATCAAACCGTCAAATTTAATTCGATATTAACTCCCTTATTTAATATCATTAAATTTACCAATCAATCCAAAAATCCCATCAGACTAGCATGCCACGTTCATGTGGACGTATACTAGTCCAAACGATTTTATAACTGGACTTTTACTTTGGTCGTACATCATTACAGCAGTGACTCCGATGGGGAGGATACTGTAAAGCGTACCTAAGTGTATACCATTTCTCAGTACTAAGTTAACCGCTCGGAAACTACACGCCCACCGCAAGCCACGTTAGTGTGGACGATTACGTTGACATGCGGTCCCTTTACGATTTCCTATAACTGTCGAGCCTCAATTAACCCAAAGTTCCGTTTCCGTCTAGTAAGCCACGATAGTGTGGACGTTTACTAAACAAACAACTTTGTTAATTGAATTCCATTTAATAAATTTCACAATTTCGTTAATCAAAGCTTGATATCTCGTAAGTGAAACTCGAAGTTTCTAACCAGCGATCAATCATGCAATTGAGCCCTATCTCTCACAAAGTGAGGGAGCCAACCAGACAATCGATCTAGTCATCAAATGACTCGAATGTCTCTAATCTGTGTCATCGACATAACCAAGCGCTTTGGCTCCATTCCACTCCCCGGGGTGAGAATGAGTCGAGTTGAAATTAGTCTTTGAAAGACAGATTAGGCATTGCTTTGAAAAACTTAAGTGTTCAATTCTATAAATGGAATTGAATTCGAATTTTGATCCAGTGATATCCGTGTGTCAACCTTATCCGATAGGGAGGATGACACTAAAGCCAACTCGTAAGTGACACACATCACTATCAAAACAGAGAATGGAGACCGCGGGATTGTTTCCAATCCCTCTCCCACTTAGTTTTTACGAAAGGGATAACATACATGCATATAAAAATTAAAGCATAATAAAACGCACGTATACACACAAAAAGCATTTAACGTGGCCCGATTATTATGGCCTTTAAAATTCTTTGATGCACGTCTTCTCGGATCTTCGTCTCGTTGCTCGTCTCCGTCTCGGTCCATCACCGACTCGTCTAAGGACCAAGAGACGAACCCCTCCCAATGGAGTATCGTCCCAGCCCTCGACAAGCGATCTGTGATGTCCGTCGAACCCCCGCGGCGCTGCTGCCAAACCTTGGGCAGCGGGCGCTGCCCTATATCCAGCGCTCGCTGGAGGAGCTGCAAACAGCGACCGCTGTTTGCCCTCCAGCGGGCGCCGTTTGTGCACAGCAGGCTGCGGGTTCGACTCCTCGACCCTCGTTCGTCCGGCCTTCGATCTCTTCACGATCCACCAAGTAGCAGCAACATTACATATGTAAACTAACTACTTCCGGCATCGATCCTATACAGATTGATCGATCCTATACATCCGGATAAACGAAAAAACGAAATAAAACCTAAACGACTCAACCCGTCGTTTTAACTATTACAAACAAGCAACGTAGTAAAAACAAAGATCTCGACAACCCCGAGAGTTTAACAAACCACAACATATAGTACATATAAACACGACCATAATAATCGGGTTATGCTGCAAAACAAAACTCGCAAACAATACAAACAACGTATAAAACCGGCTCTGATACCAATTGTTGGAAATCGACTACCCAGGATGCATTCGTTCGATTGCTCGAACATCTGAACGATCCCAGTCGACCTCCTGTGTCGCTACTTCGTTCACGGGACAGCCCGTATCCTGAATCACGCCCAGCCATCGCCCCGGAGAGCAACCGCGCGAAACGGGGCTGGTCTGCACCCAATCAGCGCCCGCCGATTGCAGACCAGCGGTCGCTGGAGGAGCTGCAAACATCGACCGCTGTTTGCCCTCCAGCGGGCGCCGTTTGTTCGCGAACAGCAACGCGACGTTGCTGTTTCGGGCTCGTTTCCGGGTCGTTTTTCCTCATCCGACTACCGATCCGAAGGTCCTAGAACCCCCAGTAGTCGAGGAATACGATCCACGACCCCGGAACCCGATCTACGTTCAATGTATGATTAACGAAAAATGAGATCGATGAATGCGGAATAGAAAGATCCGATCTCATACCTTGCGGTCGATTGCTGAGACCTTAGACGCTTCTAGTGCATGACTCTGCCCGACTCCAGCCGTTGTGTGGGCAACGATCCGCTGGGTTTGTCCTTGTCTGCACTCTCCTTCCAAGACCAGCGTATTGATTATTCTCAGTGTGAGAATAATATAATTGCGTTAACTTTATTTTAACAGAGAAAAAGTTTTTATTGTGCTAAGCAAATAATTCTTTTCTCTGCTGAAATAAAATGCTGCGGCGAATTGTAGGTCTTAGGAGAGGCAAGGGGGGGGGGGTTAAATAGAGCTACACTAGGGACCTCTAGGTAAATAAATTCTGGGCTAAATTGCAATATTAATTATCTAGGAGTCCTTAAAAGAAAATCCTTTAATTAATTACAATTTTAATTATTATTAATTCCACTAAATAATAATAATTGAATTCCCGAAATAAATTTAATATTATTTCAACAATAATAATTCCGCCGAAATTACATATACGACTTTTCCCGTGTTTAAGATATCGTATGTCCACGAATTAATTTTATTACTAATAATTAAATTAAATCGTTTCTTATTATCCGAGACTAGTACCACTCATCCTTATTATCATGTGGAACAAATCCACCTGCAGGGTTTACATGATAAACTTTATGAGCTCATCTCGGGGACATCATCAACCTGATAAACGGGACACGGTTTCCTGTCTATAATCTATAGCATGCCGTGTGTACAATTCCGATTCCCAATTTACCGAGTATCTTAACTAATCAATTAGTCTCACTCATTGGCATATTAAAGAACCAAGAATTGGACACACGCACCTATAATTATATAGGGATTAGGAATTCGTATATCCGTAATCTCTGAGGTCTAGTTCGATTACTTCGATTAGTATAATCGAACGCCCTCCCGTGGTCCTGCTCAATACACCAAGTGTACGAGTGTAACATAATAGTCAAGACCAACTATTACCCAGTCACACTACGACGTACCGATGGATTGTCCCTGTCCATCTAAGTCGTGAGCTTCTGTTCGATAGTATACGAGTAACCGACAGTATGATCTTCCGCGTGTTTCCTCACGCCATACTGTCTACAACGTATATATCTAGGACTATTGCATTCAGGTACATGAAAGACAAAATGCCGACAGTTTGATTAATAGATAATAAAACACAGATAAGGAGTTCCATATTGTCACTAAACTAGACATTTAGAATATAACTCCATCACAGCCCGCACAGCCCGGCAGCCCGCACCGAGCACGAAGCCGAAGCCGCGTGCATAATCGCCACCAACATGACTGCCGAGCACAACCGCCGGCTGCCGGCGAACCACCACCACTGGTGGCACACGCCGGCGCGCCCAGCCATGCCCCTGCTCACGTTCAGCAACACACACAGCCCTCTCCCGAGCCCACGGTTGATCGACAAGGTTCGATATTTCCGAAAAACCCTTGATTTTTAATAATTAATTTTTCCGTTCAACAAAATTCATACAAGAGAGAAAACATAGACGTAGAACAATATATATAGCACAATAATTTAATAAATTAAATTAATCTATGGCCATATACATCAAGAATCGATTATCGAAACAATTAACGAAAAACGTAACCGTACGTTCTGATACCAATTGTTGGAAATCGATCACCCGGAGTCGTCGTAAAACTGACTCCGATCGACGTCCCGGAAACCACGACCGAACAGCCCGGAGCCACCGCCCGAGGAGTGCCCGATCGAGCCCTAGCCGCGGCAGAGCCGCGACCGCTCGATCGCTCCCCGCGGGGCGATCGCCCACCGCCTAGGCGGGCTGTGGGCTGCCCAGCCGAGGGCTCCACGCCGGCGATCCATCCCGCCGGGTCCTCGAGTCGCCGGTGGTCCGGCGGTCTAAGACCTCGACCTCCCGACTCGTCCCGGTTTAGATCCCCGTTTATCAGGTCTTGTTTTTCGATAATATTTCAATAAATATGAATTAAATAGCGGAAATATTTAATTCACCTTTCGATTCGTTGTGCGGAGAAACGAGATCTTATTGAAGACCTTGAGACCTTCCCACGTATTCCTTGCACTCGTTCGAACGTCGGGTGGGCGACGATCCTCCGAACTCTATGGATCTCCTTTTCTCCTTTCTCTCTCTTGAATTGTGATCTTCAAGTTATGAGAATAGAGAAGACCATGTAGTGCTTTTATAGGCTACGTAGGGGATCTTAAGGAGGTGGAATATTGGGCTTCCATTAATATTAATTAATTCTATTTTCCACTATATAAAATTAATTGCACTCCCAATATTAAACCATATTATATCAAATAATATTCTCTCCGGTAGTATTATTTATTCCGTGTATTTAAGATATAAATATCCATGAATAAAATTAATTTATTGCTAATTAATTTATTCATCTCTTATATCCGAGAATAGTACCATTCAACCTTAATTATTATGCAGAACAAATTCACCTGCAGGGTTTACATAATAATTCCTTATGAACTCATCTCGGGGATATTATCAACCCTTACGGGATACACTTTCCCGTCAAGTATTCACGGCATGTCATATATAAAATATAGCGACCCAACTTAACCGGTAATTAACCCAATAATTAAACCGGTCAATTCCTTTGGAAAATCAAAGTCACTTATATTAAATATACACACCCGCAATAGTATCGGGGATTAAGAATAAAATACACTGAGATTTAAATCGATTATCCAAGGCAATTCTAATCGATATATCTCAAGCGATCCGCCCAATACACCAAGTGTACAAGTATGATAAAATAATCAAGACAGATTATTTTCTCTCTCATACAACGACTATACCGATGGATTGGTCCGTGTCCATCTAGGTCGTGAGCTACTGTTCGATTATATACGAGTAACCGATAGTATGATCTTCCGTGTGGGCCCGCACACCATACTAACTACAACGTATATAATCTAGGACTATAATTTGCATATATTTAATTATAAATAATTAAACGCAAATAATTGTTTATTTAATTAAATAGATCAGTGGCAATGGATCGAGAGTTAATATCACTTAAATCTAGACATTAAGTATACAACTCCATCAATCTCCCACTTATACTAAGGTCTAGTCATTTCCTCCAAACTCCCGACTCCCATACTCTTCACGTGCTTAAAATGCACTTCCAAGAAGTGCCTTGTGACAGAGCAATCTAGATTGTCGTTCTGAAGTTATCTTGGTGACTACAGCGTCGTCTCCCCTGACGATGATTCGTATCAGGTGGTACTTGCTCTATGTGTTATCTTACACTTATGGACTTGTGATTTCTTACCATTTGCCATCGCACCGCTATTTACATAGCCTTTGGCAAACTAAGAATCACATCTAAGTCCCAGAGATTATCCCGGAGCTTTACCAAAACTTCCGCTGCCTCTGAGGCCACTATTCCTTGTTACCCATGGCAGAGTCCGAAAAGCATCGTGCTTATCACTCTTCCATGTTAAAACTCCTCCTCCTTTAATAGTGAAACACATAGCCTGATATCGACTTACACCGATCCTCATCTGATTAGAAATCTAAGAAAATGTAATCCAAAGGAAAAATTCGTCTGCTTCGTAGTCTAGAACAGTACTTCGAAAGTACTTTACAGCAGTCGAATATTCCTTTCCAGGATTACCTTGATATCCTCCCACTATGCTTACCGCATAGCCGATATCAGGTTCTCGTTTTTCAACATCGCATTTTATTAAGCTTTCTACACTCAAAGTGTATGAAACCACTTTAATTGCTTCTATCTCATTTCGTGTTCCAAAACACATTTCCTTAGATAGATGCATTTTGTATCTGAAAGGTAACGAACCTTTCTCGGAATCTTGCATGTTAAAACGAACCATAATCATATATATGTAAGATGTCCAGGAGAAGTACAATGTTCTTTCCTAGAGATCCAAGATCTCAATAACATGTCCAACTTCTTCCTCTATCTTTCATAATGATTCATCTAGACAACCATCATTTTATGTCTGATAACATCTTTACATTGTTACCAATGATAAGAATGTTCTCTACATAAAACCCGAGAAACACCACCTTGTTCCATCACGTTTCCAATACACACGATTCGTCTATGCTTTGACGAATCCATAAAATGGACTATCTCATCAATTCGCAAGTTCCACGACCTCTAGCTTTGTTTCAATCCATCAATGGATTAACTAAGCTTGTACTCTAAATGATCTTGCCTCTTAGCAATAATCCTTATTGCTCTCCAAGAAGGCACATTTAGATCTAGTACCGCCTCTATGTAGATCCAGGGATTGATTTCATGTATACTAGGTCCAGAGTTCGAAACTCTCCTAGTCTTATGAATATCTCCGGTTGTCACACAACCTCCCACTAGAATGGCATTCCAGTGTATTAATAGTAATAACAGTAGGTGCATTTAGTGGTGTACCGCTACTCGGTTCGGCTGGTTCTAAGTCTTAATTGTTTTCTCTCTTTTCAGAAGTATCACGTCATTTTGGTCTTGTGGTTCATCTAATAGTCTTCCTCTATGAACCGAGCGTTAGAACTTTTAACGTCCTTCTGGTTCATAGTACTATTGAACACACATCTTTTGTTCTTCCAGGATATTCTACAACCGTATTTAAATGCGCCGTTGTTTCCAAGACATATCCATAGAACATAGGTAGTTCCGTATAACTCATGCTTTAACTATTTCTATAAGAGTTCCATTTCTTATTTTCGACACACCATTTCTACAGAGGACTGTATGGTGTAGTCACTTGGGATCCAATCCCAAGCTCTGATCATAAATCAGAGTCAATCAATTCTAATACTTGTCCGGATCTTATATCTTATATCCATAAAGGATTGCTTAGTCGTATTATCTTCCAAATTAGATTCTTAGGTCGGAAGGTCCACTCCTTCAACTTAATTGATCAAACAATCAATTTTCGACCTTTGAACTTCTTATTTGAATAAATATGACTTAGCATAAGATTCCACAAGTATAAATGATTTAATAAAGAAATCTCTTATTAGTAAACGAGTTATATAAAACGGTTCGTTGCATCGTGGTGGACTCAGGATTCATCATTTATATATTGCTATCTAATGTACCAGAATAGATAATATCATTATTTCTTCTTATAACCATCAAATGATTAAAAGAAATAAAATATCCATTCATTAAAATTTAGAAATCCAGAACAAAGTTCTTTCTAAAATGAAAAAGGTACATAAAGCAATATTTCAAAATGAAATCCTATAATCTATGTCCTCCACTGCAACAGCTGCCTCCTCCACAGCATTGCCCATGTAGACTACGATCTTTTTTTTCTTCAAGTCATTGGGTTTCCTGGAACCCTTGCATTTAAAATGCACATACCGTCAGTGGTTCCATATCTACACACCAGGTTCTGGTAGATAATACCACTGACTATGTTTTACGACTAAAGAAAATTTCGTACTTTCTTTGAGAGGATAATCAGACTTCCAGTACTCAGACTGTTTGCATCGAGAACACTTGCCTCATGGCTTTCTCGTCCCATCTCGTGGTCTAAGTAACTTAGGACCACTGGGTTTCTTTGCTTGCTTTTCCTTTCCCCCGATTTTACCCTTAGGTTCAAACCTTCGGCATTGGCTACAAGAGCTTGCGATTTCCGTCTCAACTCGTCCAAAAGGTCAATCATCTCAAAAACGTGTTCAAGCGTTTCCTCGAATGACTGACCTTTATGAGTATCCTCATCGCTTCTTGTCTAGCCGCCTATGTCATGTTTAAACACCTACTTGAGTTTGAACATGATATCAAAATCAGTCCTTTCCTCATTAGTTGAGATATTAATAGGCTCGGGAGGACAAAGCTCACTGAGTGCAAACTTGTACTCTTTAACAGTTTGGGCAATGTCCAGATTTCTATTCCAATCATTACATTTAGGGACCAGTGAGTTAAAATCCTTACGTATCACAGAAAGTGGGTTCAAAGCCATTTCCTAATCTATGAGCACATATAACAACAAACAATCGATTTAATCTCTGATATTATATCCCTCAAATAATATCATTAAACCACTAATCACATCTAAAATCCCATCAGATATGGTAAGCCACGATAGTGTGGACGTTTACCTATCCAAATGATTTAGCAATTAGATTTGCTTCGGTCGTACATCAATTATAGCGTTACTTCGATGGGAAGAATACCATAAAGCGTACCTAAGTGTAAACCATTACTCAGTATCTAAGAAGATTGTTTGGGATACGTATATTCACCGCAAGCCATGATAATGTGTACGTTTACGTTAACATACGCTCCTTTACTCCTTTCTATAACTGTCTACATCAATCGTTCCAAAATCCCATTCAATGTAGCAAGCCACGATAGTGTGGACGTTTACTACACCAAAAGATTTTTACAATTGACATCTAATTACTTGATACATTCGATCTTGTGAATCAAGACGCGGAGAATCATAAGTGAAACTCGAAGTTTCTTACCAGTGATTCACCATGCGAACAACCCTATCTCTCATAAAATGAGGGAGCCGAGCAGACAATCGATCTAGTCATCAAATGACACGAAAGTCTCTAATTTGTGTCCTCGACATGACCAAGTGGCTTTGGCTCCATTCCACTCCCCGGGGTGAGAATGAGTCGACTTGAAATCAGTTTTGGAAAGACAAATTAGGCATTGTTTGATAAACTTAATCAATGTCTCTTGTAAAAGGAATTACAAGAATTCTCCTCCAATGACTTATCTATACAAACTTCAAAAGTCCATAAAAGTCACCAAGAGAACAGCAATGGAGACCATGGGATTGTTTCCAATCCCTTGTTGGAGTTGTGTACTTAATGTCTAGATTTAAGTAACGGTAAACTCCCCGTCATAGCATTTAATCTATTAAATTAATAAACAATTGTTTGCTTTTAATTATTATTAATTAAATATATGCAAATCATAGTCCTAGATTTTATACGTTGTAGTTAGTATGGTGTTGCATGGGCACACAGAAGATCATACTATCGGTTACTCGTATTTAATCAAACAGTGGCTCACGACCTAGATGGACCCGGACCAATCCATCGGTATAGTCGTTGTGTGAGAGAGAAAATAATTTATCTTAATTATTTTATCACACTTGTACACTTGGTGTATTGAGCGGATCGTTGAGATTCATCGATTAGGATTGCCGGCGATAATCGATTCGAGTCTTAGTGTATTTTATTCTTAATCCCCGATATTATTGCGGGTGTGTATATTTAATATAAGTGACTTTGATTTACCAAAGGAATTAACCGATTTAATTATTGGGTTAATTACCGGTTAAGTTGGGTCACTATATTTCATATATGGCATGCCGTGAATAATTGACCGGACAGTGTATCCCGGAAGGGTTGATAATATCCCCGAGATGAGTTCATAAGGAATTATTGTGTAAACCTCATGAGTGGATTCGTTCCGCACAATAATTAAGGTTGAATGGTACTAGTCTCGGATTAAAGAGATGAATAAATTAATTAGCAATAAATTAATTTTATTCATGGATATTTAAATCTTAAATACACGGAATAAATAATATTACCGGAGAAATATTATTTGATATAATATGGTTTAATATTGGGAGTGCAATTAATTTATATAGTGGAAAATAAATTAATTAATATTGATAAGGATTAATGGACTTGAGCATTGGGCTCAATTTAATCTTCAATATTGGAAGCCCAATATTCCACCTCCTTTAGATCCCCTACGTAGCCTATAAAAGCACTACATGGCCTTCATAAATCATAAGACAAGATTATCATACTTGATATTCTAGAGAGTTGAAGGAGATCCATAGGAGTTCGATAGATCGTCGCCCACCCGACGTTCGAACGGAGTGCAAGGAATACGTGGGAAGATCCAAAAGGTCTTCAACTTGATTTCGTTTCTCCGCACAACGAATCAAAGGTATGATCATAAAACTCCTTGTGTGATTTTATGTTCAATTAAATTGTGATACATGCATGAACACACGATCCGGGAAACGACGAGACCGAGGACGGGGATAGACCGGGCGGTGGTGGTTGTGGACCACCGGACCGCCGGCGGTCTAGAGATCCCCGCCGGGATCGAGGCGAAGAGCCCTCGGCTCCAGCCGAGGGGGCGATCGAACCCTAGGGTTCGATCGCGGGTGCGCTGCGGGGTTACCCGCAGCGGGCTCGCATGAGCTGCGGGGCTACCCGCAGCGGTCGTGCGAGGGGATCACCCCTCGCTGGGCAGCGAGTCATCGACTCGCTGCGGGGCTGCTACGAGCAGCCCCGGGGATGCCTCGTGCATCCCCAGCGATTGCTACGGGAGCAATCGCGAGCCCTCGTGGGGGCTCGGCTGAGTGCCGCGGGTTCGCCCGTGGCGGTGCTCGGTCGAGCCTCGGGTCACGTGGGGTTCGCGGTTCGGTCTCCGGCGATCGAGGATTTCGGTCGGGTTATTATTTTCCGCAAATTTTAATAGCCCGGGATATCGATTTCCAGCAATTGGTATCAGAGCGTTTGGTTTCGTGTTCATGTATGTGTTCAATTGTGTTCTACCTTGCAGGGATTCCGACTATCATGGTTCAAATTTATTGTTAATTATTCGTTTAATTAATTGCTATTTAATTTTGCCATGATTATTCGTTATTAAACTCTCGGACATGTCGAGATTCGTTTTGTGTGGATGAATGCTTGTAATAGTAAAAATTCGGGGGTGGGTTGACCGAATTTAGATTTATTATTATTGTTCTATGTTTTCCGGAAAGTGTATAGGGTCGATTTCATGTATAGAATCGATACCGGAATTGTAAATTAATTTCTTGTAATTTATTTACGTTGGATCGATGCCGAGACGACCGCCGGAGAACTCGTGTGACGAAGAAGACGAAGAGGACGGAGGACCGGGGATCGATCAAACCCCTTGATCGACCCCAATCGATCGACCCAAGGGGAGGGGGCCGATCGCCCTCGGCTAGGGCTGCCGCCGGCGACGGTGGCGGATGGGCTGGGCGGCGGTGCTCCTCCGGGGGTTGGGCGGTCGAAGGTGGGGGTGGCGTGGGATCTCTCGATCTCATGCTACTCCTACCTAGATTCTACTTACCTAATTGATTCGGTTTTCCTAATTGAGTTTTCCTATTTTTGGGAATTCTCATGGATTAGGAAAAGAATTAATTGGAATTAATTTTATTCCTTATTCTATTATGGAAGTCTTCTAGAGTATTCCGAGTTCTACTTGGAATAGGATCCTAGAGATTTAATAGAATTGGAAAGAAATAAAAGTTAATTTAGGATTGATTTATTTCCTAATTGGTTATTCCTATTTTATGGGAATTTTCATAGTAATGGAAATTAATTAATCTTGGAAAGTAGAAGAGTCCTAATTTATTTTATTTCCTTATTCTATTATAGAAGTCTTCTAGAATATTCCAAGTTTACTTGGATAGATTATTCTAAGAGATTTAATAGAATTAGATAGGAAAATAAATAAATAAAAATATTAATAATATTTAATTTTATTTTTGATTTATTCGATTGACTTAATTTTCGAATTGAGTATCTTTTGGATTTATTAAAAATAAATAGATTTAAATATTGGGATTAATATTCTCGTCACATGGAGCATTCAAGAACGAAGACTGAAGACTAGAAGACGCATACGGAGATGGAATAAAGCCATGATAGTCGGGAAAATAATTTTCTAGCTTATTTTGACTATGTGCTATGTGCTTTATTACTTGTATGCATGCTTATGTGTTTAATTATGCATTAGATAGCGTATCCCTTTGTTATAAAAAAGCTAAGTGGGAGATGGGATGGAAACATTCCCATGGTCTCCATTACTGTTCTCTTGGTGACTCTTATGGACTTTTGAAGTTCATATAGATGTGTCATTGGAGGAGAATTCTTGTAATTCCTTTTACAAGAAACATTGATTAAGTTTATCAAACAATGCCTAATTTGTCTTTCTGAAACTGACTTCAAGTCGACTCATTCTCACCCCGGGGAGTGGAATGGAGCCAAAGCCACTTGGTCATGTGGATGACACAAATTAGAGACATTCGTACCATTATTTCGAAGATGGATCGTTTGTCTGCTCGGCTCCCTCATCTAATGAGAGATAGGGTTGTTCGCATGGTGAATCACTGGTTAGAAACTTCGAGTTTCACTTATGATTCTCCGCGTCTTGATTTACGAAAATCGAATGGATCTCGTAATTGGGAGTCAATTATAAAAGTCTCTTGGTGTAGTAAACGTCCACACCACGTGGCTTGCTATACTAACGGATTTTGGATTAATTGATGTAGACAGTTGTAAGGAATTGTGAAGAGTTGTGAAGTTATCGTAAACGTCCACACCACGTGGCTTGCGGTGATATAGCAATTCCAAACGATTTACTTTGGTGCTGAGTAATGGTTTACACTTAGATACGCATTATAGTATTCTTCCCCACGAGGTTACGCTATAAGTGATGTATGACCAAAGAAAACCTAATTGCTAAATCATTTGGGTGGGTAAACGTCCACACCACGTGGCTTGCCTTACCTGATGGGATTTTAGATGTGATTAGTAATTTAATGATATTATTTGAGGGAGATAATATCGGATATTAAATTGATTGTTTGTTTAAATGTGCTTATAGGTTTAGAAAATAGCTATGAACCCACTTTCTATGATACTCAAGGAGCATAAGCTCACTGGCCCCAACTATATTGATTGGAAGAGAAATTTAGACATTGTCCTGACTTCGGAGGAGTACAAGTTTGTACTCCATGAAGTGTGCCCTGCTGAGCCCACGGCTGCCTCAACTGATGAGGAAAAACTGACATATCGGAAGTGGAAAAAGGCTGATGAAATGGCTAGGTGTTATATTTTGGCTTCCATGTCAAATGTACTCCAAACCCAACATGAGTCGATGGACACTGCCTATGATATGATGTTTAACCTCAAGGAGATTTTTGGGGAGCAAGATCGTGCGGCAAGGCAAGAAGCCATGAGAGTCCTCATGACAACTACTCAGTCTGAAGGAACGCCCGTAGGGGAGCACGTTCTTAAGTTGATGGGTCTGTTGAATGAGCTTGAGATCCTAGGAGCTCAAATTGATGCTGAGACGCAAGTCGACATCATACTCCAGTCTCTGACCCCTAGTTTTGAGCAGTTTCGCATGAGTTATAATATGGGTAAACTATCTTATTCTCTTGCGCAACTCCTGACTGAACTGAAGGCGGCAGAGGGGATCTACAAGAAGGGCAAGTCTCTAGCGCTTGTAGCTACCAAGTCCAAAGGCTTGAAGCCTGTCGGAGGTAAGGGCAAGAGGAGGAAGCAAGCCGGGAAACCCAGTGGTGTCAAGAAGACTGTACCACGAGTGGGGGCTGCAAAGCCAAGGGGCAAGTGCTTCCGATGCAACAAGTCTGGACACTGGAAGTCTGAATGTCCTCTCAGAGGTACGAATTTTTCTTTAGTCGTAAAAACATAGTCAGCGGTATTATCTACCAGAATTCTGGTGTGTAGATATGGAACCACTGACGGTATGTGCATTTTGAATGCAGGGGTTCCAGAAAACCCGGCGACTTAGAGAAGAAGAGTTCGAGTCTACACGGGCAAAAGCTGTGGAGGAGGCAGCTGTTGCGGTGGAAGACATTTATCTACTTTAGTAGTTAAATAGGATTTCTTTTCAAGATTATTGCATTATGTACCCTTTATTTTAGAAAGAACGTTTTGTTCTGGATTTCTATTATTTATGAATGGATATTTTATTTCTTTAATCATTGGATGATTTTGATAAGAAATAATGGCGTTATCTATTCTGGTACATTAGATAGCAATATATGAATGATAGATCCTAAGTCCACCACGATGCAACGAACCGTTCTATAACTTGTTTTACTTATCAGATATTTCTTTATTAATCATTATACTTGTGAATTCTTATACTTAGTAGTATTTTCAAATAAGATTCAAATGGTCGAAATTGATTTGATCAATTATAGTTGAAGGAATGGACCTTCCGACCTAAGGATTGAATTTGGAGGATAATACGTCTAAGCAAACCTTTCTGGATAAAGGATAGAATTCAGACAAGTATTGGAAATGATTAGATATGCAGACATATGTGTAAATTAGAAAGGTACGAGTAATTCTCTCAAGAATACTCGGTGATGGATTAGAATACTTAATGTGCCATAAAAGCAAAGTGTTTTGACTAGTCAATGGACACAAAGCTATTATGGGGAACCATCAAAGTATATCCATTAGGAGCCTGCGACTCGGTCGCGGAGGCCATCACTTATCTAAGTAACACATAGCATAATCAAAGATTGGGATTCAATCCCAAAGGGCCGCACCATACACTTACGTGTAGAGATGGTGCGTTGTAAATAAGAAATGGAGATCTAATAGTAAAAGAACAAGTTGTTCGGAACCACCTATGTTCTATGGATATTCCTGGATACAACGGCATATTCAATATGGTTGTAGGATATCCTAGATGAACAAAGTATTGTGTGTTCTATAGTACTATGAACCAGAAGGACGTGTATCGCCCGGTTCTTAGAAGAAGACTATTAGACGAACCACAAAGCCTGAACTGAAGAAATACCTCAGAATGAGAAAAAGGACAAAAGACTGGGAACCAGCCAAACCGAGTAGAAGTACACCACATACTGCACCTATTGTTATTACTGTTATACACCGGGACGCCATTGCAGTGGGAGGTTGTTGAACAACCATATATATTCATAAGACTAGAGGAGTTCAGACTCTGGATCTAGTAGACATGAAATCGATCCCTAGCTCTGCATAAGGGCAGTACTAGATCTAAATGAGCTTTCTTGGAGAACAATAAGGTTTATTGTTAAGAGGCTAGATCATTTAGAGTACAAGCTTAGTAAATCCATTTATGGATAGTAACAAAGCTATAAATCGTGGAACTTGCGAATTGATGAGAAAGTCCATTTGATGGATTCATCAAAAGGCAAAGACGAAAGGTGTATTAGAGACATAATGGAAACAAGGTGGTGTTTCTCGGAGATTTTATGAAGATAACATTTTGTCATTGGCAACAATGTAGAAATATTGTCAGACATAAAATGATGGTTGTCTAAATTAAATCAAGATATAAGATTGAGAAGAAGTTAGAGCATGTTCTTAAGATCTTATGATCTAGAGATAAGAACATTGTACTTCTCCTAGGCATCTTATACCATTAAGGTTTGATTTAAACATGCATACTTCTGAGAAAGGTTATTGCCTTTCAGAGACAGAATATTCATCTATCTAAAGGATATGTGTTTTGAACACATAAAGGAGATAGATGAAGACAAAGCAGTTTCCTACACTTTGTGTGGAAAGCTTAAATGCATTGTTGGAAAACAAGAACCTGATATCAACTATGCGGTTTGCGTAGTGGGAGGATATCAAAGTAATCTTGACAAGAGAATTTCAAATGCTATAATGGTACTTGCAAAGTACTGGATTATTAAGCAAAACGAAATCTTCTTAGATTACAGTTTCTCAAATCCAAAAAAATCAAAGAGGGACCAGTGTAAGTCGATATCAGGCTATGTGTTCACTTTTAGAAAGAGGTGGAACCACGAAATGAAAGAGTGATAAGCAGGACGCTTCTCAGACTCTCTCATAACCGAATAGCAGCCTCAGAGGCAGCGGAAGTTTTGGTTAGGTTCCGGGATAACCTCTAAGACTTGGATATGACTCTTGGTTTATCAAAGGCTATTACATAGCGGTGCATGGTAAACCGGAAGAAGTCATAAGTCTAAAAGTGATGATAACACATAGTGCAAGTACCACCTGATACGAGTCATCGTCGAGGGAGACGACGTAGTAGTCACCAAGATAACTTCAGAGCGGCAACCTAGATTGCTCACTCACATAGTACTTCACGGAAGTACACTTTAAAGCACGTGATGAGTATGGGAACCGGGAGTTTGGAGGAAATGACTAGACCTTAGTACAAGTGGGAGATTGTTGGAGTTGTGTACTTAATGTCTAGATTTAAGTAACGGTAAACTCCCCGTCATAGCATTTAATCTATTAAATTAATAAACAATTGTTTGCTTTTAATTATTATTAATTAAATATATGCAAATCATAGTCCTAGATTTTATACGTTGTAGTTAGTATGGTGTTGCATGGGCACACAGAAGATCATACTATCGGTTACTCGTATTTAATCAAACAGTGGCTCACGACCTAGATGGACCCGGACCAATCCATCGGTATAGTCGTTGTGTGAGAGAGAAAATAATTTATCTTAATTATTTTATCACACTTGTACACTTGGTGTATTGAGCGGATCGTTGAGATTCATCGATTAGGATTGCCGGCGATAATCGATTCGAGTCTCAGTGTATTTTATTCTTAATCCCCGATATTATTGCGGGTGTGTATATTTAATATAAGTGACTTTGATTTACTAAAGGAATTAACCGATTTAATTATTGGGTTAATTACCGGTTAAGTTGGGTCACTATATTTCATATATGGCATGCCGTGAATAATTGACCGGACAGTGTATCCCGGAAGGGTTGATAATATCCCTGAGATGAGTTCATAAGGAATTATTGTGTAAACCTCATGAGTGGATTCGTTCCGCACAATAATTAAGGTTGAATGGTACTAGTCTCGGATTAAAGAGATGAATAAATTAATTAGCAATAAATTAATTTTATTCATGGATATTTAAATCTTAAATACACGGAATAAATAATACTACCGGAGAAATATTATTTGATATAATATGGTTTAATATTGGGAGTGAAATTAATTTATATAGTGGAAAATAAATTAATTAATATTGATAAGGATTAATGGACTTGAGCATTGGGCTCAATTTAATCTTCAATATTGGAAGCCCAATAGTCCACCTCCTTTAGATCCCCTACGTAGCCTATAAAAGCACTACATGGCCTTCATAAATCATAAGACAAGATTATCATACTTGATATTCTAGAGAGTTGAAGGAGATCCATAGGAGTTCGATAGATCGTCGCCCACCCGACGTTCGAACGGAGTGCAAGGAATACGTGGGAAGATCCAAAAGGTCTTCAACTTGATTTCGTTTCTCCGCACAACGAATCAAAGGTATGATCACAAAACTCCTTGTGTGATTTTATGTTCAATTAAATTGTGATACATGCATGAACACACGATCCGGGAAACGACGAGACCGGGGACGGGGATAGACCGGGCGGTGGTGGTTGTGGACCACCGGACCGCCGGCGGTCTAGATATCCCCGCCGGGATCGAGGCGAAGAGCCCTCGGCTCCAGCCGAGGGGGCGATCGAACCCTAGGGTTCGTTCGCGGGTGAGCTGCGGGGTTACCCGCAGCGGGCTCGCATGAGCTGCGGGGCTACCCGCAGCGGTCGTGCGAGGGGATCACCCCTCGCTGGGCAGCGAGTCATCGAATCGCTGCGGGGCTGCTACGAGCAGCCCCGGGGATGCCTCGTGCATCCCCAGCGATTGCTACGGGAGCAATCGCGAGCCCTCGTGGGGGCTCGGCTGGGTGCCGCGGGTTCGCCCGTGGCGGTGCTCGGTCGAGCCTCGGGTCACGTGGGGTTCGCGGTTCGGTCTCCGGCGATCGAGGATTTCGGTCGGGTTATTATTTTCCGCAAATTTTAATAGCCCGGGATATCGATTTCCAGCATCCCTCTCCCACTTAGCTTTTTATAACAAAGGGATACTCTATCTAATGCATAATTAAATACACATAAGCATAACTACAAACATACATTTCATGCAAGTACGTACACAAATAATCAAATAATTGCTCAAGTAAAATTATTTCTCGACTATTCGTACCTTGATGAATTCCTGCATGCTTGTCTTGAGTCTTCAGTCTACGTCTTGAATACTTTGCCGAGCGACGGGAAAATGCTTTGATTTTCATATTTAATTTTATTTTAAATAAAATCCAAGATTCCAATTCAAAATAAATTTGAATCAATCTAATGATTTTAAATAAAATACTCCAATTAAATAAAATCAATTCCATTGATTTCCATATTTAATTCTATTTTAAATAAAATCCAAGATTTCCAATTCAAAATAAATTTGAATTAATCTAATGATTTTAAATAAAATACTTAAATTAAATAAAATCAATTTTATTAAAATACATTAATTTCCATATTTAATTTTATTCTAAATAAAATCCAAGATTTTCCAATTCAAAATAGATTTTGAATTAATCTATTGATTTTAAATAAAATACTTAAATTAAATAAAATCAATTTTATTAAAATCCATTGATTTCCATATTTAATTCTATTCTAAATAAAATCCAAGATTTTCCAATTCAAAATAAATTTTGAATTAATCTAATGATTTTAAATAAAATACTTAAATTAAATAAAATTAATATTTTAATAATTTCTCAATCCTATTCAAATTAGATCTCAAAATCCTAATCAAAATCGAATTTTGATTCTTCTTAAGACTTCTAATCCAAGTAGGTATAGGATATCTAGAGAAATTAGGATTTTCTTTCCTAATTTAAATCTCTATCTAATTCCATTATTTAATTCCATAATTAAGAAATCTAATCCAAATAGAATTTGAATTAATTCCAAAATTAAATTAAATAAAATTAGAAAGATTAAATTATTTCCGGAAAGATCGGATTTACCGGGACGAACCGAAACAATTCCGATCATCCCAAAATCGAACCCATGAACATGCAGTACATGCATATTGATTATTGACATCGACCCATGGCTATCAATTAATTACCTCATGCATGTAAGTGGACATGCCACATGCACAGCAAGATTAATCACCATGCAATTACGCAAATGCATAACCACCAAAACCATAGTGTCGGCCTACTTGAGAAAAGGTGTCGGCCGACATCCTTTTAATATCTCAACAGCAGGCAATATCGATCGTCTTCCTCAGCGATGTTCTACTTCGACAGCGGTCTGGTCGATCTCCGGCATGGCGTCTCCACTGACAACACATGCCATCCACCCACTGTGAACCCACGCACGAGCAGCCCGCGATTAAGCCGAACGTACTAGGCCGTTCGATCGATCGCTCCGGTGCCCGCGTAGACCTTCGCCGGAGCAGCCGACTCCCGGTATGACGCCGCCACCGACGTCACGCCATCGACTACACTCCAGAAGCACGCCCAGTCGCAGCTGTACAGCCCGCTCGAAGCCCTAAGCGTAGCAGCCGCGAACCGAGCATGAATCCAAAGCCGCCTGCGATGCCGCCAACGCAGCCGCCTGCGAACCACCACCACTGGTGGCTGTTAGGATTTATATAATCGAACAAGGATTAAAGGAAAAGATAAACGTAGAAAACTTGTAGTATTAGAACAAATAAGCGTGCTCTAAAATATACAAGAGAGAGGCTTTATATAGCCAAACAAAAGGTAAACCCTAATCCTATAAATAAAAGGTAAACCCTAATCCTATAAATATAAGGACTAATATAAAAATATGCTAACACCCCCCCCTCAAACTCACGATGGTACAGCAAGGAGCATCGAGAGTTTGTCAATGAAAAATCTATGACGGCTGACAGAATGAGACTTCGTGAAGCAGTCAGCCAACTGTAAGGACGACGGAGTAAACGGTAGAGAAATGGTTCCGTGATCCAAATGATGCCGAGTGAAATGACAATCAATCTCAATGTGTTTGGTGCGCTCATGAAACACCGTGTTGTGAGCAATCTGAATGGCACTCTTATTATCGCAGTACATAGGTGTGGGGTCAGTAAGAGTGACTCCCATGTCAGCCAATAACCAGCGCAACCATATAATCTCAGCCGTAGTGGAAGCCATAGCACGATACTCTGCCTCGGTGGATGAACGGGAAACTACAGCTTGCTTCTTACTTCTCCAAGAAATAAGAGAATCACCAAGAAAAATACAAAACCCAGTAGTGGACTTCCGAGAAGTCGAATCACCAGCCCAATCGGCATCAGAAAAGGCACGAAGCTCCAATGAAGAAGTGGATGGAAACAAAAGACTCTGATAAAGAGATCCTCGTAGGTAACGTAAAATACGCACAACAGCAGCCCAATGTACAGTCGTGGGTGCTGAAACAAACTGACTAACAATGTGAACAGCATAGGCAATATCAGGACGAGTGATCGTCAAATAAACAAGACTACCAACAATGGACCTATACAGAGTGGGATCTTGTAAAGGAGTGCCATCATCTAGAGTATACTTTGCGTTCAGCTCGATAGGAGTGTCAGTGGTGCGAGTGTCAGTGAGTCGTGCACGGTGAAGAATATCAGCAACATACTTGGACTGAGAGAGAAGGTAACCTCGAGGAGAGGAGGCAACTTCAATTCCCAGAAAGTATCGTAAAGGCCCCAAATCTTTCATCTCAAAACAACGGGACAAGGTTTCTTTCAAACCCACAATACCATCAACATCATCACCCGTAATAATCATATCATCAACATATAACAGAAGGAGAACACGGCCGGCAGAAGTCGATCGAACAAATAAAGCCGAGTCATAAGGGCTAGAGACAAAACCAAGGGAAATCACAACTCGAGAAAATCTATCATACCAAGCACGAGGTGCTTGTTTAAGGCCATACAACGCCTTCTTAAGGCGACAAACCTGTCCTGGAGCATGAGAGACGCCTGGTGGGGGAACCAAATACACTTCTTCCTTCAATTCTCCATTCAAAAAAGCATTTTTAACATCCATCTGAGATATGTGCCACTGTTGAACAGAAGCAACAGCAATGAGGACACGAACTGAAGTCATCTTGGCTACCGGAGCAAAAGTCTCCTCATAATCTAAACCATACTCTTGAGCAAACCCCTTAGCAACTAAGCGGGCCTTGTATCGCTCAATAGAACCATCAGACTTCGTCTTAACTTTGTACATCCATCTAGAACCAATAGCCTTTTTACCTGCAGGAAGATCAACAAGGTCCCAAGTACCAGTCTTGTCTAAGGCAGACAGTTCCTCAGCCATAGCATTTTGCCAATCACGGGATCGGACAGCCTCCTTATAGGAGGAAGGCTCAGAGATTGGATCAATGGAAACAAGAAATGACGCAAAGGACTTAGAATAACAAGAGTATGCAAAATCAGGTAATTGAGTAGACTTACGTATGCGTACTGGATAGCGTGGCGCAGCAAGATCCGTAGTCACAAGCGGTGATTGGGTAGCCGTGTCAGGGGTCGGAGAATCGTCAACAATAGGTGCAGTAGGAAGTGAAGAGTCAGAAGAGAAGGGATCAATGTGAATAAGATCAGATTTAGTCAAGTTGTGTGTGCTGGAGGGAATGGTAAAGAAGGGGATATGCTCAAGGAAGGAGACATGGCGAGACACATATAATTTTCTAGAGGACGGATCATAACAACGATAACCTTTTTGACCTATACCATACCCAAGAAAAACACATATAGCAACCCGAGAGGAAAGTTTGGACAGTTCAACATGTGGACGAAGAACAAAGCAAGTGGAACCGAAGACTCTTAAGACAGAATAATTTGGTGTTTGGCCAAATAACTGCTCATAAGGAGAAGTGCCAGAGTTATGAGCAGTCGGAATACGATTAATAATGTAGGTGGAGGTAAGGACAGCTTCTCCCCAAAACTCATTTGGAACACTAGCGGATAACAACATATACCTGGCAGTTTCAACAATATGTCGATGTTTTCTCTCAGCAACACCATTCTGCTGAGGGGTATCAGTGCACGAGGAATGATGCACAGTACCTTTAGACAAAAAAAGATCAGAAAGAGTTCCACTAGTGTATTCCCCACCCAAATCAGAACGAAAACACTTAACAACAGCGGAGTGTTGGGTTTTAACGTAGGCTTGAAAATCTGTATAAATCTTAGTGAACTCAGAACGATTTTTCATCAAAAACACCCAAACATAACGAGTATAGTCATCAATAAAGGACACATAATATCTAGGCCCCCCTTTAGTAGGAATAGGAGCGGGTCCCCAAACATCAGAGTGGACTAAATCAAAAGGTGCACAAGATTTTGATGAACTATTATGAAAAGGCAAAGCAGAAAATTTCCCAAGTTTACATCCACGACAATCAGAAATATCATGAGATTTTAAATCACCCAAAACGCCAGTATTACACAAAAATTTTAAACGAGAGTGTGAGACATGACCAAGTCTAGAGTGCCATAAAAAATACTTAGAGGATGACTTGGTTAAATGAAAGGAAGATAAATCAACAGAGGTGGCAGCTGCATAGCCAGGAGTGCGCAGCTCATCCAAAACATAGAGACCCCCCTGTCTACGGCCTATCCCAATCAGCCTCTTGGAGTCGGGATCCTGCACAGAACAAGAAGTGGAAGAAAAATGAACAGAATAACCAGAATCACATAATTGACCAACAGATGCAAGACTTAGCGTAAGCTTAGGTATACAATAGACATTTGAGAGAGACACGTGAGGAGTGTTAATAGTGCCAACGCCAACTAATGGTAATGATGAACCATCAGCAGTAACAACAGTAGGGGAACAAGACTCAGAAGACAAGGATGTGAACTTAGATGGATCAGGAGACATATGAAACGAAGCCCCCGAGTCCAAGACCCAAAGGGATGATGATATACTTGAGGGATTTGATGAAGGCAAACCTGATGGAGTACGAGTAGTCATGGCAAAATGCTGAGGCGGGGGGACTGTCTGACCTGAGGCCGAAGACTGAGTAGCAAGGAATCGTTGAAACTGTTCTGCAAGAGCATCCATAGAAGTATTCAGAGAAGAAGCCACATCCAAATCACCCGCAGATGCAGCTGCAGCCATATAAGATGACCCACTACGGGTTTGTCCGGTAGCCGATGTGCGTTGCTGTCCACCACTTTTCTGTTGCTGAGACTTATCACCAGACGAGTTCTTCAAGGCTAATACAGGACACTGGTTTATCCAATGTCCAGGCTTCTTGCAATAACGACATTCAACCTTTTTAGCAGTATTTGGTCGAGACTGTTGAGATGGTGCTGCCAAAACGGATGCAGAAGGGGCGTTTGGAACCTTTTGCGTTTTCAGACGAGTTTCTTCAGCTAGCAACTCGTGAACCACTGAATCGACAGAGGGCAAAGGATTACGATGCATAATCGAAGCACGACAGTGCTCGTATTCCGGGCGAAGCGAGTGCAGAAGCTGAACAAGACGCGATTCCTCCCGATGAATAAGATAAGGTCCAAAGGCTTTTAATTCAGCAGACTCTGTCATATCCAACTGATCCCAAAGAGCAGTGATTTCAGCATAAAATTCCTGGATGGTGCGATCATTCTGTGACAGAACACGAATTTCCCCTTCTAACTGAAAGCGAACAGATATATTGGTGGGCATAAATAGCCTTTCCAAGTAGTCCCAGACCTCCTTAGTAGTTTCATATTTAGCCAATTGCACACCAATCTTAAAATCGACAGAATTATTGATCCAAGTAATAATTTTGGAATTGGCACAATCCCACTTATCAAGCAAATCATCATAATTATCAATACCTGTTTTGGGAGCTTGAGCAACGCCAGAAACATATTTCCACATCTCTTTACCGCGAAGAAAATTTTTCATAACGTAGCTCCAATACGAATAGTTTTTGCCATCCAAACGAACACCAATTGACTGCAACGAGTCTTCACTAGGAGCCATTGGAAAACAAGCGAAAGCGAAAACGCCAACAACCGAAATGATCAGAAAAAAAAAGAATTAAACGAAACGAACAGAGAAAATACGCCGACACGCCCAGCTGCGTTCAGCCCGCTTCTAGAAGCCCGCACAGCCCGTGCTTCCAGCCACCTCCCCGGCAGCCCGCACCGAGCACGAAGCCGAAGCCGAGCACAATCGCCACCAATATGACTGCCGAGCACAACCGCCGGCTGCCGGCGAACCACCACCACTGGTGGCACACGCCGGCGCGCCCAGCCATGCCCCTGCTCACGTTCAGCAACACACACAGCCCTCTCCCGAGCCCACGGTTGATCGACAAGGTTCGATATTTCCGAAAAATCCTCGATTTTTAATAATTAATTTTTCCGTTCAACAAAATTCATACAAGAGAGAAAACATAGACGTAGAACAATATATATAGCACAATAATCTAATAAATTAAATTAATCTATGGCCATATACATCAAGAATCGATTATCGAAACAATTAACGAAAAACGTAATCGTACGCTCTGATACCAATTGTTGGAAATCGATCACCCGGAGTCGTCGTAAAACCGACTCCGATCGACGTCCCGGAAACCACGATCGAACAGCCCGGAGCCACCGCCCGAGGAGTGCCTGATCGAGCCCTAGCCGCGGCAGAGCCGCGACTGCTCGATCGCTCCCCGCGGGGCGATCGCCCACCGCCTAGACGGGCTGTGGGCTGCCCAGCCGAGGGCTCCACGCCGGCGATCCATCCCGCCGGGTCCTCGAGTCGCCGGTGGTCCGGCGGTCTAAGACCGCCACCTCCCGACTCGTCCCGGTTTAGATCCCCGTTTATCGGATCTTGTTTTTCGATAATATTTCAATAAATATGAATTAAATAGCGGAAATATTTAATTCACCTTTCGATTCGTTGTGCGGAGAAACGAGTATTGAAGAACTTGAGACCATCTGTGACACCCTGTATAATTATTGAAATATATTATTACACAAAATATTTTAAATGTAGTAATTAATTTAATATTTATTTTTATATTGCTAGTTATCATACTGTGATTATGTATATTGATCAAAATCTAATTAATTGACACAAATTTTTAATCAAATCAAAAAACTACGCCTACTACTCAATTTCATTGATTTTTATTCTTTAAATATTAATAATTTTACATGTGATGTGTTGGACACTCAATTTATTGCCACCTAGCAAAACCATGCAAAATATATTTTGTTTACAAAACAAATGGTAGTGATGGAAAAATTGATATGAGAGAACAGAGGAAAACAAACACATTACCATAATATGTATTTCTCTCCAAAGACATCATGATTTACTACCGTTGACCGACTATCGTTCGACATTGGAATCCGGTAAGACTTGTGTCAAATTGTTCGTTACTTCGAATAGATTCCGATTCCATGTTTATTTTCTTAAATCGATGCATGTTTAATTGGTACTGGCGGGTTTTGAATCGCCATTTTTGACACCCATTCTTGTCTCACTATGGGAAAATGTCTCATAGACACCAGGCGCCTTTGGGAACAGTGTTAAAATGTTTATAACACCTGTCGCGGAAAAATTGGAGGTTAAACTATTTTTAACGCCGGATTTTATAAAAACTGATGTTAAATATTTCATTTCAAATTTTTATTTTCATTTATAATACAATCTTTTCTTTCGACCGGCGTCAATAATATTTTTATTTTTTTAATAAAATTATTAATTTTTTTAACACCGGTCTTATTATCCTGAACCGATGTTAAAATAACTAATAATTATTTTTAGTTAACGGGATTTTCCCCCTCCCTCGTTTAGACATAACCCTACAAGAACAAGGTTTTGGCGAAAAGTGTTCCTCCCACACGAATTGAAGAAATCATCAGTTTCTTCGGTCATTCAGGCTTGCGGAGGCGCAGCTTTGGGGATTTTCTCCACATCTCCGTGGCGGCGGCGACTTCCATCGCGAAGATCGAGAGGAACAGCCCGGCGCCCACCCTCTGCAGCGCAGTGAGCCCCCGCCGAAGGTCGGTCCTGTCGCGGAGGAGAGGGACGGCCAGCCTCTCGTACACGGGGACGAAGATTATGGCGTTCACGGTGCTGATTGCCGGAATCGAACTCGCCGTGATTCTAAATTTGGGGGTTAGGGTTCGGTTCATCACGTGCGCCTGGGCGATGAAGAATGCCGACATCTGGATGAGGCTGAAGACGAGGGCGATGGTGGATGCCCAAATCGGGATGATCCGCACGAACGATTTCATCTCCTCGACCTGGGTGATCGTGCACTCCGGCAGTCCGATTGGCTTTACCTACCTGCAGGCAGTCCATATTAATGGACCCTTATTTCAGCCTCCAGGTACTTGCAGTTAAATCAGTCGTACGTGAAACTACTTAGGAAGGTTATACATCTCTTCTTTGAAGATATATTATTGGCCGGGATACTTACAAAAGTACCTCTAAGATTTGGGTGATTACAAGAAAAACTAAGAAGCTTTATGTTACAAAAAAATTATGATATCTCGTAACTTTATGAATAGAAGCTTTTTTTTGAAATGTGTTTTTCCTATTGCAACAAAAATAAATGACATAATCAACCTGTGTTTTTCTGTAATTTAATTTTTCGGGTTTCCTTTTAAATATTGAAACCTCAGGGTTGATTTTTGTAACTTAACACTATTGTAAAACCCTTCCCCTTAATTTTTTTCAGCTTATGATTTATAAAAACTGGTTCTAAATTTTACTATAAGATGTCAATAATGTTGCAGCACAGGAAAAGATGAGGAATTGTATCAAACACAACACAAGTTGCCGAAAGGCATCTGGTTCAGGTTTGATTTTGAAGATACTCATCCAGTACTATTTTCTCTTTTTATTTCACAACTTTCATATTTTATTTTATATATTCAGTACTTTATGCACTTTTTCTTGCACCCACTCTTTTTTATCTCGCCTAGGAATTACCCGCACTGTATCGTCAAAGTGGATCCATTGTCTCAGTGGGCCCACATTATCAACATGTTGGTGAAGCTAACCTGACTGATGATTTATCCCTGCTAGTGGCTCTAGACGAACACGGTTAGCTCCTTTTCTTGTGCATTTCGGTGATATGACTAGTAATTTTTTATTTTTTTTGTTCATAACAAAGGTGATAACACATTTTATGAACAAGATATATATTATATGGAATGTTTTAGCTATTTTTTTTACCCGATGTGTTGATGATGGTTGTAAGTATACTAGCTACTGTCTTCCACTTTACAGGTAATCAAGCTATTCGGCCATGTTCTATTTCTGAGTTGATGAGACGACAAGCACCTCATGAAAATTGGACGTAGACAGCACACATGGCTTTCTTTATGTATCATTCTTTTTATGGTTTATTTTCTTGAATGTTACATTTGAGTATTCAAAATTGTAAGGTATTTTGAATATTGTATTTGGATTTCAGGAATTTAATATAATTTTAATTATTGGCAATTAATAAAATTATATATATATATATATATATATATATATATATATATATTTATTTTAATTATTATCAACGATATCGGTCCTAGAGTTAAAAACCGGTGTCAAAAACAATTATAGACACCGGTCATATATGAAAAAGACCGGTGTTATTACTTTTCACACCGGTTGATTTTGCTAGTTTCAATGGAATTGGTCGGTGTCTTTAATAATATAGACACCGGTCCAGATCACAAAACCCGATGTTATAAATTATATTTAACATCGGTCGATGACTGGTGTTAAAACATGATTGATCTTTAACACCACGCACAATAACACCAGACATAATTTTTTTTAACACCGGTCAATGCCCGGTGTCTATGAGACATTTTCCCATAGTGTCTTTCAAAATATTCAAACTTCATAAATTTTATATGATTGAAATCTCAATCTATATATTGGAAAAGGTAATTGGATCTTGATTTGTAAGTTTTATTAATTTTCTATGGAAAAGAACTCTTCTTGTTGGTAACATATATAAGAACTTCATTTTCAAGTTTGTGAATGTTTTGTGAAAGTGTATTGTGTTGAGTTCAGTGTGTGTGGGTATTGCTTGTTATTGGGTTGATCGATTATGTTAACTCTAACTTAGAAGTTGGGAAGACTTGTACCTTGTTTTAAAAGTGGAAATGCATATAAAACAAAACAATTGGCTTAAGGATATTATATTTTCAATATTGAGAGCATGAATATGCTTATAAGAAATTTGGTTGAAGTTATTTGTGAACTCAAAATTATTTATAAAGTATTTGATTTCAAAAGATTTATTTATAATTAAAAGGGATGCGTTTTTTCTTGTCCAATAACAAAATGAGGCCAAATTACCTGGATTGATTCAAAAATCAAAACATAATTTCCTTATATTATATTTGTCCAAATTACATGCATAAGATTACCTATATTCCTTGCATATATAATTTTGAGAATTACTTGTATAAATTATTTAGAAATATATTTGATTAATGAGCGACACAGACAATGGGATTCATCACGAATATACTAATAATTACCACACATCATTATTGTTGGATTTTGACAAGGATTCTATGGACTTACATTTGGGATGGATAAGATGTAGATATTCAGTTATGAGGATTGCTTGTACGTCATATCAGGTGAGTGGAACTTTTTCTAAAACTGGAAAGTTAAAACAATTTTGAATTATTTGGGATTGTTTTGTTTATATTGCATATGTTCTTGAAATTGAAGTATTTGTGTTTCGCATATGAAATAAATAGTATATGCTGAAATTATTGTGATATTCTCTGGGACTTAGAGGTGATTCTTAATTTGCCAAAAGGCTATGTGTATAGCGGTGCGATGGCAAATGGTAAAAAATCACAAGTCCATAAGTGTAAGATAACACATAGAGCAAGTACCACCTGATACGAGTCATCGTCGAGGGAGACGACGCTGTAGTCACCAAGATAACTTCAGAGCGACAACCTAGAGTGCTCATTCACATAGTACTTCTTGGAAGTACAACTTAAGCACGTGATGAGTATGGAAGTCGGGAGTTTGGAGGAAATGACTAGACCTTAGTACAAGTGGGAGATTGTTGGAGTTGTGTACTTAATGTCTAGATTTAAGTAACGGAAACTCACGATCCATTGCCATTAATCTATTTAATTAAATAAACAATTATTTGCGTTTAATTATTTATAATTAAATATATGCAAATTATAGTCCTGGATTATATACGTTGTAGTTAGTATGGTGTGCGACGTCACACAGAAGATCATACTATCGGTTACTCGTATTTAATCGAACAGTTGCTCACGACCTAGATGGACACGGACCAATCCATCGGTATAGTCGTTGTGTGAGAGAGAAAATAATCTGTCTTGATTATTTTATCACACTTGTACACTTGGTGTATTGAGCGGATCGTTGAGATTCATCGATTAGGATTGCCGGCGATAATCGATTCGAGTCTTAGTGTATTTTATTCTTAATCCCCGAAACTATTGCGGGTGTGTATATTCAATATAAGTGACTTTGATTTACCAAAGGAATTAACCGATTTAATTATTGGGTTAATTACCGGTTAAGTTGGGTCACTATATTTTATATATGACATGCCGTGAATACTTGACGGGATAGTGTATCCCGGAAGGGTTGATAATATCCCCGAGATGAGTTCATAAGGAATTATTATGTAAAACCTGCAGGTGGATTCGTTCCGCATAATAATTAAGGTTGAATGGTACTAGTCTCGGATAAAAGAGATGAATAAATTAATTAGCAATAAATTAATTTTATTCATGGATATTTATATCTTAAATACACGGAATAAATAATACTACCGGAGAAATATTATTTGATATAATATGGTTTAATATTGGGAGTGCAATTAATTTTATATAGTGGAAAATAGAATTAATTAATATTGATAAGGATTAATGGACTTGAGCATTGAGCTCAATTTAATCTTCAATATTGGAAGCCCAATAATCCACCTCCTTAAGATCCCCTACGTAGCCTATAAAAGCACTACATGGTCTTCTCTATTCTCATAACTTGAAGATCACAATTCTAGAGAGAGAAAGTAGAGAGGAGGATCCATGGAGTTCGGTAGATCGTCGCCCACACGACGTCCGGGCTAGTGCAAGGAATACGTGGGAAGATCTCAAGGTCGTCAAATTGAGTTCTACGTTTTTCCGAACAACGAGAACGAGGTAAATCGTAAAACCCTCTTTATGATTTTATCGTTTAATTATCGTAAAAATATCATGAACCAAGATCCGAGGGACGAACCCGGGGATGGGGTTTGACCGCGCGGTGGTGATCGAAGATCACCGGACCGCGGTAGGTCAAGCGAGCCCCACCGGGATCGAGAGCAAAACCCCTCGGCTAGGCCGAGGGTGGCGATCGGCCCTAGGGCACGATCGCCGGCGCGCACACGGGAGGAGCCCCGGCTGGACGCCGGGGCATGCGATCGAGCTGGGCTCGATCGCCGGACAGCCGCGGGGCTGGTCCGATCGCGGTCCGCTGGGCGGACCGCGCCTCCACATGCGGTGGCGGTGAGTCGCCGGACTCACCGCCGGGGGCTGCCATGAGCAGCCCCGGGGGTTGCACGCGCAACCCCATGCGATCGCCCACCGCGATCGCGAGCCCCGTACAGGGGCTCGGCTAGGGCGCGCAAGCGGGGGCTTCCCCGCGGATGTGTGTTCGGCCGGGCTCCGGCTCGTGTGGTGGTTCGCGGTGATTTCCGGCGAAGGGTTTATTCGATTGGGTTGTCGGTTCCGCAATTTTGACAATCCGGATATTCGAAGGATTTCGGTCGGAATTAATTAGATAATTTATTTATTTAAATTTATTAATTCCGGGATATCGATTTCCAACATTTTATATGATTGAAATCTCAATCTATATATTGGAAAGGTAATTGGATCTTGATTTGTAAGTTTTATTAATTTTCTATGGAAAAGAACTCTTCTTGTTGGTAACATATATAAGAACTTCATTTTCAAGTTTGTGAATGTTTTGTGAAAGTGTATTGTGTTGAGTTCAGTGTGTGTGGGTATTGCTTGTTATTGGGTTGATCGATTATGTTAACTCTAACTTAGAAGTTGGGAAGACTTGTACCTTGTTTTAAAAGTGGAAATGCATATAAAACAAAACAATTGGCTTAAGGATATTATATTTTCAATATTGAGAGCATGAATATGCTTATAAGAAATTTGGTTGAAGTTATTTGTGAACTCAAAATTATTTATAAAGTATTTGATTTCAAAAGATTTATTTATAATTAAAAGGGATGCGTTTTTTCTTGTCCAATAACAAAATGAGGCCAAACTACTTGGATTGATTCAAAAATCAAAACATAATTTCCTTATATTATATTTGTCCAAATTACATGCATAAGATTACCTATATTCCTTGCATATATAATTTTGAGAATTACTTGTATAAATTATTTGGAAATATATTTGATTAATGAGCGACACAGACAATGGGATTCATCACGAATATACTAATAATTACCACACATCATTATTGTTGGATTTCGACAAGGATTCTATGGACTTACATTTGGGATGGATAAGATGTAGATATTCAGTTATGAGGATTGCTTGTACGTCATATCAGGTGAGTGGAACTTTTTCTAAAACTGGAAAGTTAAAACAATTTTGAATTATTTGGGATTGTTTTGTTTATATTGCATATGTTCTTGAAATTGAAGTATTTGTGTTTCGCATATGAAATAAATAGTATATGCTGAAATTATTGTGTACTTCTTGAAATTAAATATATTGAGTTTTAAAGTGCTTGATAAAGTATCATTTTTGTTGATCATATCATATGTTAACTGCTAGATTCGAATTGATCTTGTGCTTTGTTCTGTTTTGTTTGACTTGCATAATTTGGTCAATTAATCGAACAGTTTGACTGTGGTTGTTGATTCAAATATGCATGGTCTATTCCCACATTCTTGGTCGGGTCGGAGACGACGACGAGATTGGGTCGTAGAATTGGTATATTCCGGAATATGACTATCTCTGGGTTTTAACCCATAGCTAAAGGGACGTCGAGCCTACTGGGAGGGATAAGGTGACTTGTGGCTTCGGCCTAACTTGGCGTGTCACCTTTTATGGTGAGTGGGAGAACGTATAAAGGTTTTGATGTTTGATCAACTCTAACCTTACGTTTATTGTGGTTTGAGTTGGTTCGGAAGCTAAGTGCTAGCCACCTCTAGAGTTCCGTACTAAGACTTTAACTGTTTAATTGCTTGCGTGACTTGTGACTGAGAATGGTACTTAATTATTCTCGTATATGTTCTAAATTCTTGATTGTTTGATGCTTTAACATGAGATTGTCATAAATGTCATTTTCTGTTTTGGATATGAGTTCCTATTGTAGTTTAATTGTTTGACTAGTATGTGACAACTCTTGTTTCAAACATATTTTGGAAGACTAAAATGTGATTAATATTATTTACATGTTTCCTTACAATATTTTATAAAAATCTCGATAAAATATTTTACTTTAAAATTTGTTTCATGTTTATACTTTGATTATATGTATGTTTCATACTTAGCTCGATAAAATATTTTCTCAATTTTTGAAAATATTATTTCCCCTCCTCACTGAGCTCTTTTAGCTCACCCCTCTTTTAAAATAAACTTTCCAGATTTCTTGAAGTAAGAGCGTACTCCTCGCGAAAGGTTCGTCTCAAATCAAAAGTTTTTTTTTTCTCAAGCGAATCTACTGATTTTATTACTAGTTGAAGTTGATTTCAGATTCTAAATTTGTTGTAAGACTTTCGCAATTAAAAATTCTTATAAAATTCGTCTTTTATTTTCAGAATACTATTATATTTTATATATCGTTTTTGGGTCGTTAAAGAAGTGGTATCAGAGCTTGAGTGTAAAGAATTTCACTCGAGCCTAACCAGGATAGGGTCTTTGGCCTGTGAGTGCATATCGGTTTGTTGTTGTTATATGGACTATAATTTTGAATTTAAGTTGAGCCTTCTTCCAGCGATTCTTTATCGAGTGTTTCTTACCGCCCATTTAAAAAAAATGTTATTTTAATGAACATTTTCTCTTTTTGTCTCGTTTCATCTTAGCCTTTTATCAATCTCTCATTCTTCTAGCAAAACTTTAACTCTTTCACTATTCTAATATCTTCGATGTCGTTTGGAAATAAAATTTATTCTACATTTATTGATATAAATTTAATTTTAAAAGTGATTAAATCCTCAGTGAAACTTACATGTCTAGTTGACAAATATTATTTTTATCTCACTTGTGAGTGTTTGCATTTTACTTGACATGTTACTTGAATGCTTTTACTTGGGATGTGTGTTTGATCTTGCTCAGCATTTTTTATAGTAACATATATGTCATTATTGCAAGTTAATTGGTTTGACATCTTTTATTTGACACTCGATATTTGATAAATACCTTCACACGATATTTTCTACATTTCATTAGACCAATTCTTGTCATTATAATAATTCACCATTGATCTTTATTATTTTCTCAACTCGTCAAATTGAGTTCTACGTTTTTCCGAACAACGAGAACGAGGTAAATCGTAAAACCCTCTTTATGATTTTATCGTTTAATTATCGTAAAAATATCATGAACCAAGATCCGAGGGACGAACCCGGGGATGGGGTTTGACCGCGCGGTGGTGATCGAAGATCACCGGACCGCGGGAGGTCAAGCGAGCCCCACCGGGATCGAGAGCAAAACCCCTCGGCTAGGCCGAGGGTGGCGATCGGCCCTAGGGCACGATCGCCGGCGCGCACACGGGAGGAGCCCCGGCTGGACGCCGGGGCATGCGATCGAGCTGGGCTCGATCGCCGGACAGCCGCGGGGCTGGTCCGATCGCGGTCCGCTGGGCGGACCGCGCCTCCACATGCGGTGGCGGTGAGTCGCCGGACTCACCGGCGGGGGCTGCCATGAGCAGCCCCGGGGGTTGCACGCGCAACCCCATGCGATCGCCCACCGCGATCGCGAGCCCCGTACAGGGGCTCGGCTAGGGCGCGCAAGCGGGGGCTTCCCCGCGGATGTGTGTTCGGCCGGGCTCCGGCTCGTGTGGTGGTTCGCGGTGATTTCCGGCGAAGGGTTTATTCGATTGGGTTGTCGGTTCCGCAATTTTGACAATCCGGATATTCGAAGGATTTCGGTCGGAATTAATTAGATAATTTATTTATTTAAATTTATTAATTCCGGGATATCGATTTCCAACAATTGGTATCAGAGCGTTGGTTTTAGTTCATGGTATTTTTCGATAAATTGTTCTACCTTGCAGGGTTTCCGATTATTATGGCTAGATTTAATTATTGTTAATTAATGTCATAATAATGTTCTTGATTATTGAACTCTCGGTGATGTCAATATTTGTTCTTGTGTGGTGAATGCTTGTTCTTAATTTTTCCGGAAATTGTATGAGGTTGATTTCATGTAGAATCGATGCCGGATAACGTAATAATAAATTTGTAATTTATTTACGTTGGATCGATGACGAAACGACCGCCGGAAAAGTGTGACGGAGGAGACGAAGAGAGGGAGGACCGGGGATCGATCACGAGGATCGATCCCATGAGGATCGATCGCCCGGGCTGCCCTAGGGCTCTCGGCCACGCCGGCCACCAAGGGTGGTGGCGCGTGAGCCTTGGCCGGCGGTGGTAGTGGCGGTCGATGGTGGGGATGGCGTGGGGATCCCCAACCCATGCTATTCCTACCAAGATCCAACTTTCCTAATTGATTCGGTTTTCCTATTTTGAGTATTCCTAGTTTTGGGAATTCTCATGGAAATAGGAAAAGAATTAATTGGAATTAATTTATTTCCTTATTCTATTATGGAAGTCTTCTAGAATATTCTAAGTTTTACTTGGAATAGGATTCTAGAGATTTAATGGAATTGGAAAGAAAAATAATTAATTATTAAATTAATTTATTTCCTAATTGATTATTCCTATTTTATGGGAATTTTCATGAACATGGAAATTAATTAATTTTGGAAAGTAGAAGAGTCCTTAATTAATTTTTCCTATTTAATTATTCCTTTATGGAATTTTTAATGGATTAGGAAAGGAATTAATTTGGAAGGACTAGGAGTCCTAAATTATTTTATTTCCTTATTTCATTATGGAAATCATCTAGAATATTCCAAGTGGGTCTTGGATAGATTATTCTAGAGATTTGATGAAGTTGAAAGGGAAAATAAAATAAATTATTTTATTTCCTTATTTCATTATGGAAGTCTTCTAGAATATTCCAAGTGGGTCTTGGATAGATTATTCTAGAGATTTAATGAAGTAGAAAGGGAAAATAAAATAAATAAAAATATTAACAATATTTAATTTTATTTTTGATTTATTCGATTGACTTAATTTTCGAATTAAGTATCTTTTGGATTTATTAAAAATAAATAGATTTAAATATTGGAATTAATATTCCCGTCACATGGAGCATTCAAGAACGAAGACTGAAGACTAGAAGATGCGTACGGAGATGCGATAAAGCCATAATAGTCGGAAAATAATATTCTAGTATTATTTTGATTATGTGATAATATTCTATGTGCTTTATTTCATGTATGCATGCTTATGTGTATTTAATTATGCATTAGATAGCGTATCCCTTTATTGTAAAAAGCTAAGTGGGAGAGGGTATGGAAACATATCCATGGTCTCCATTGCTGTTCTCTTGGTGACTTTTATGGACTTTTGAAGTTCGTATAGACAAGTCATTGGAGGAGAATTCTTGTAATTCCTTTTACGAGAAACATTGATTAAGTTTATCAAACAATGCCTAATTTGTCTTTCCAAAACTGATTTCAAGTCGACTCATTCTCACCCCGGGGAGTGGAATGGAGCCAAAGCCACTTGGTCATGTCGAGGACACAAATTAGAGACTTTCGTGTCATTTGATGACTAGATCGATTGTCTGCTCGGCTCCCTTATTTATGAGAGATAGGGTTGTTCGCATGGTGAATCACTGGTTAGAAACTTCGAGTTTCACTTATGATTCTCCGCGTCTTGATTTACAAGATTAAATGAATCAAGTAATTGGGAGTCAATTGTAAAAGTCTTTTGGTGTAGTAAACGTCCACACTATCGTGGCTTGCTACATTGAATGGGATTTTGGAACGATTGATGTAGACAGTTATAGAAGGGAGTAAAGGAGCGTATGTTAACGTAAACGTCCACACTATCGTGGCTTGCGGTGAATATGCGTGTCCCAAACAATCTTCTTAGATACTGAGTAATGGTTTACACTTAGGTACGCTTCTTAGTATTCTTCCCATCGAAGTAACGCTAATGATGATGTACGACCGAAGGAAATCTAATTGCTAAATCATTTGGATAGGTAAACGTCCACACTATCGTGGCTTGCCATATCTGATGGGATTTTAGATGTGATTAGTGGTTTAATGATATTATTTGAGGGAGATAATATCGGAGATTAAATCGATTGTTTGTTGTTATATGTGCTCATAGATTAGGATATGGCTTTGAACCCACTTTCTGTGATACGTAAGGATTTTAAACTCATTGGTCCCTAAATGTAATGATTGGAATAGAGATCTAGACATTGTTCAGACTGTTGAAGAGTACTGGTTAGTACTCAGTAAGCTTTGTCCTCCCGAGCCTATTGACATAGGCGGCTAGACAAGAAGCGATGAGGATACTCATAAAGGCCAGTCGCTTCGAGGAAACGCTTAAAAACGTTTTTGAGATGATTGACCTTTTGGACGAGTTGAGACAGAAATCGCAAGCTCTTGTAGCCAATGCCAAAGGTTTCGAACCTAAGGGCAAGATCGGGGAAAAAGGAAAAGCAAGCAAAGAAACCCAGTGGTCCTAGGTTTCTTGGACCACGAGATGGGACGAGAAAGCCATGAGGCAAGAGTTCTCGATGCAAACAGTCTGGGTACTGGAAGTCTGATTATCCTCTCAAAGAAAGTACGAAATTCTTCTTTAGTCGTAAAACATAGTCAGTGGTATTATCTACCGGAACCTGGTGTGTAGATATGGAACCACTGACGGTATGTGCATTTTAAATGCAAAGGTTCCAGGAAACCTAACGACTTGGAAAAGAAGAAATCGTAGTCTACATGGGCAATGCTGTAGAGGAGGCAGCAGTTGCAGTGGAGGACATTTTATAGGATTTCATTTTGAGTTATTGCTTTTATGTACCTTTCATATTAGAAAGAACTTTGTTCTAGATTTCTAATAAATGGATATTTTATTTCTTTTAATCATTTGATGGTTATAAGAAGAAATAATGATATTATCTATTTTGGTACATTAGCTAGCAATATATAAATGATGAATCCCGAGTCCACCACGATGCAACGAACCGTAGTATGAAACTCGTTTTACTAATAAGAGATTTCTTTATCAATTATACTTGTGGATTCTTATGCTAGGTCATGTTTATTCAAATAAGAAGTTCAAAGGTCGAAAATTGATATTTGGTCAATTAAGTTGAAGGAGTGGACCTTCCGACCTAAGAATCTAATTTGGAAGATAACATGACTAAGCAATCCTTTATGGATATAAGATGTAAGATCCGTACAAGTATAAGAATTGAGTGACTCTGATGTATGCAGACCTATGCCTACTCAGACAATTAAGGTACGAGTACTTCATTTTATGATTACTCGAAAAATGGATTAGAATACCTGATGTGCCACAAAAGCAAGTGTTTTGACAAGTCAATGGACACTAAGCAATTGTGGAGAACCATCAAGGTATATCCATTTGTAGCCTGCGATTTGATCGCGGAGGCAAGTACGTGTCTGAGGAATGCATGGCATACTAATCAGAGATTGGGATTTGATCCCAAATGACTACACCATACACTGTTGTGTAGAAATGGTGTGTCGATAATAAGAAATGGAACTCTTATAGAGATAGTAAAAGATGAGTTATACGGAACTACCTATGTTCTATGGATATGTCTGGAAACAACGGCGCATTCAAATGCGGTTGTAGAATATCCTAGAAGAACAAAAGATGTGTGTTCAATAGTACTATGAACCAGAAGGACGTTATAAGTTCTAACGCCCGGTTCTTAGAGAAAGACTATATGATGAACCACAAGCCTAAAGTGACATGATACTTTGAAATGAGAGAGAAAGATTAAGACTTAGAACCAGCCGAACCGAGTAGCGGTACACCACTAACTGCACCTACTGTTATCACTGTTTATACACCGGAATGCCATTGTAGTGGGAGGTTGTGGGACAACCGGAGATATTCATAAGACTAGGAGAGTCTTCGGACTCTGGACCTAGTATACATGAAATCGATCCCTGGATCTACATGAAGGCCGTACTAGATCTAAATGTGCCTTCTTGGAGAGCAATAAGGATTATTGCTAAGAGGCGAGATCATTTAGAGTACAAGCTTAGTTGATCCATTTATGGATTGAAACAAAGCATTGAGTTCGTGGTACTTGCAAATTGATGAGATAGTCCATTTTATGGATTCATCAAAAGCATAGACGAATCGTGTGTATTGGAAACGTGATGGAAAACAAGGTGGTGTTTCTCGGAGGTTTTATGTAGATAACATTTTATCATTGGTAACAATGTAAAGATGTTGTCAGACATAAAATGATGGTTGTCTAGAAAAATCGATATATGAGATGAAGAAGAAGTTAGAGCATGTTCTTAAGATCTAGGATCTCAAGAAAAGAACATTGTACTTCTCCTGGACATCTTACATATATATGATTATGGTTCGTTTTGACATGCAAGATTCCGAGAAAGGTTCGTTACCTTTCAGAGACGGAATGCATCTATCTAAGGATATGTGTTTTGGAACACAAAAGGAGATAGAAGCAATGAAAGCAGTTTCCTACACTTTTAGTGTGGAAAGCTTAATAAATGCATTGTTGAAAACAAGAACCTGATATCGGCTATGCGGTTAGCGTAGGGGGAGGATATCAAGGTAATCCTGGAAAGGAATGTTCGACTGCTGTAAAAGTACTTTCGAAGTACTGTTCTAGACTACGAAGCAGACGAGCATTTCCTTTGGATTACATTCTCTTAGATTTCTAATCAAATGAGGACCGGTGTAAGTCGATATCAGGCTATGTGTTTCACTATTGAAGGAGAAGGAGTTTTAACATGGAAGAGTGATAAGCACGATGCTTTTCGGACTCTGCCATGGGTAACCAAATAGCAGCCTCAGAGGCAGCGGAAGTTTTGGTATAACTCCGGGATGATCTCTGGGACTTAGAGGTGATTCTTAATTTGCCAAAAGGCTATGTGTATAGCGGTGCGATGGCAAATGGTAAAAAATCACAAGTCCATAAGTGTAAGATAACACATAGAGCAAGTACCACCTGATACGAGTCATCGTCGAGGGAGACGACGCTGTAGTCACCAAGATAACTTCAGAGCGACAACCTAGAGTGCTCATTCACATAGTACTTCTTGGAAGTACAACTTAAGCACGTGATGAGTATGGAAGTCGGGAGTTTGGAGGAAATGACTAGACCTTAGTACAAGTGGGAGATTGTTGGAGTTGTGTACTTAATGTCTAGATTTAAGTAACGGAAACTCACGATCCATTGCCATTAATCTATTTAATTAAATAAACAATTATTTGCGTTTAATTATTTATAATTAAATATATGCAAATTATAGTCCTGGATTATATACGTTGTAGTTAGTATGGTGTGCGACGTCACACAGAAGATCATACTATCGGTTACTCGTATTTAATCGAACAGTTGCTCACGACCTAGATGGACACGGACCAATCCATCGGTATAGTCGTTGTGTGAGAGAGAAAATAATTTGTCTTGATTATTTTATCACACTTGTACACTTGGTGTATTGAGCGGATCGTTGAGATTCATCGATTAGGATTGCCGGCGATAATCGATTCGAGTCTTAGTGTATTTTATTCTTAATCCCCGAAACTATTGCGGGTGTGTATATTCAATATAAGTGACTTTGATTTACCAAAGGAATTAACCGATTTAATTATTGGGTTAATTACCGGTTAAGTTGGGTCACTATATTTTATATATGACATGCCGTGAATACTTGACGGGATAGTGTATCCCGGAAGGGTTGATAATATCCCCGAGATGAGTTCATAAGGAATTATTATGTAAAACCTGCAGGTGGATTCGTTCCGCATAATAATTAAGGTTGAATGGTACTAGTCTCGGATAAAAGAGATGAATAAATTAATTAGCAATAAATTAATTTTATTCATGGATATTTATATCTTAAATACACGGAATAAATAATACTACCGGAGAAATATTATTTGATATAATATGGTTTAATATTGGGAGTGCAATTAATTTTATATAGTGGAAAATAGAATTAATTAATATTGATAAGGATTAATGGACTTGAGCATTGAGCTCAATTTAATCTTCAATATTGGAAGCCCAATAATCCACCTCCTTAAGATCCCCTACGTAGCCTATAAAAGCACTACATGGTCTTCTCTATTCTCATAACTTGAAGATCACAATTCTAGAGAGAGAAAGTAGAGAGGAGGATCCATGGAGTTCGGTAGATCGTCGCCCACACGACGTCCGGGCTAGTGCAAGGAATATGTGGGAAGATCTCAAGGTCGTCAAATTGAGTTCTACGTTTTTCCGAACAACGAGAACGAGGTAAATCGTAAAACCCTCTTTATGATTTTATCGTTTAATTATCGTAAAAATATCATGAACCAAGATCCGAGGGACGAACCCGGGGATGGGGTTTGACCGCGCGGTGGTGATCGAAGATCACCGGACCGCGGGAGGTCAAGCGAGCCCCACCGGGATCGAGAGCAAAACCCCTCGGCTAGGCCGAGGGTGGCGATCGGCCCTAGGGCACGATCGCCGGCGCGCACACGGGAGGAGCCCCGGCTGGACGCCGGGGCATGCGATCGAGCTGGGCTCGATCGCCGGACAGCCGCGGGGCTGGTCCGATCGCGGTCCGCTGGGCGGACCGCGCCTCCACATGCGGTGGCGGTGAGTCGCCGGACTCACCGGCGGGGGCTGCCATGAGCAGCCCCGGGGGTTGCACGCGCAACCCCATGCGATCGCCCACCGCGATCGCGAGCCCCGTACAGGGGCTCGGCTAGGGCGCGCAAGCGGGGGCTTCCCCGCGGATGTGTGTTCGGCCGGGCTCCGGCTCGTGTGGTGGTTCGCGGTGATTTCCGGCGAAGGGTTTATTCGATTGGGTTGTCGGTTCCGCAATTTTGACAATCCGGATATTCGAAGGATTTCGGTCGGAATTAATTAGATAATTTATTTATTTAAATTTATTAATTCCGGGATATCGATTTCCAACATTTTATATGATTGAAATCTCAATCTATATATTGGAAAGGTAATTGGATCTTGATTTGTAAGTTTTATTAATTTTCTATGGAAAAGAACTCTTCTTGTTGGTAACATATATAAGAACTTCATTTTCAAGTTTGTGAATGTTTTGTGAAAGTGTATTGTGTTGAGTTCAGTGTGTGTGGGTATTGCTTGTTATTGGGTTGATCGATTATGTTAACTCTAACTTAGAAGTTGGGAAGACTTGTACCTTGTTTTAAAAGTGGAAATGCATATAAAACAAAACAATTGGCTTAAGGATATTATATTTTCAATATTGAGAGCATGAATATGCTTATAAGAAATTTGGTTGAAGTTATTTGTGAACTCAAAATTATTTATAAAGTATTTGATTTCAAAAGATTTATTTATAATTAAAAGGGATGCGTTTTTTCTTGTCCAATAACAAAATGAGGCCAAACTACTTGGATTGATTCAAAAATCAAAACATAATTTCCTTATATTATATTTGTCCAAATTACATGCATAAGATTACCTATATTCCTTGCATATATAATTTTGAGAATTACTTGTATAAATTATTTGGAAATATATTTGATTAATGAGCGACACAGACAATGGGATTCATCACGAATATACTAATAATTACCACACATCATTATTGTTGGATTTCGACAAGGATTCTATGGACTTACATTTGGGATGGATAAGATGTAGATATTCAGTTATGAGGATTGCTTGTACGTCATATCAGGTGAGTGGAACTTTTTCTAAAACTGGAAAGTTAAAACAATTTTGAATTATTTGGGATTGTTTTGTTTATATTGCATATGTTCTTGAAATTGAAGTATTTGTGTTTCGCATATGAAATAAATAGTATATGCTGAAATTATTGTGTACTTCTTGAAATTAAATATATTGAGTTTTAAAGTGCTTGATAAAGTATCATTTTTGTTGATCATATCATATGTTAACTGCTTGATTCGAATTGATCTTGTGCTTTGTTCTGTTTTGTTTGACTTGCATAATTTGGTCAATTAATCGAACAGTTTGACTGTGGTTGTTGATTCAAATATGCATGGTCTATTCCCACATTCTTGGTCGGGTCGGAGACGACGACGAGATTGGGTCGTAGAATTGGTATATTCCGGAATATGACTATCTCTGGGTTTTAACCCATAGCTAAAGGGACGTCGAGCCTACTGGGAGGGATAAGGTGACTTGTGGCTTCGGCCTAACTTGGCGTGTCACCTTTTATGGTGAGTGGGAGAACGTATAAAGGTTTTGATGTTTGATCAACTCTAACCTTACGTTTATTGTGGTTTGAGTTGGTTCGGAAGCTAAGTGCTAGCCACCTCTAGAGTTCCGTACTAAGACTTTAACTGTTTAATTGCTTGCGTGACTTGTGACTGAGAATGGTACTTAATTATTCTCGTATATGTTCTAAATTCTTGATTGTTTGATGCTTTAACATGAGATTGTCATAAATGTCATTTTCTGTTTTGGATATGAGTTCCTATTGTAGTTTAATTGTTTGACTAGTATGTGACAACTCTTGTTTCAAACATATTTTGGAAGACTAAAATGTGATTAATATTATTTACATGTTTCCTTACAATATTTTATAAAAATCTCGATAAAATATTTTACTTTAAAATTTGTTTCATGTTTATACTTTGATTATATGTATGTTTCATACTTAGCTCGATAAAATATTTTCTCAATTTTTGAAAATATTATTTCCCCTCCTCACTGAGCTCTTTTAGCTCACCCCTCTTTTAAAATAAACTTTCCAGATTTCTTGAAGTAAGAGCGTACTCCTCGCGAAAGGTTCGTCTCAAATCAAAAGTTTTTTTTTTCTCAAGCGAATCTACTGATTTTATTACTAGTTGAAGTTGATTTCAGATTCTAAATTTGTTGTAAGACTTTCGCAATTAAAAATTCTTATAAAATTCGTCTTTTATTTTCAGAATACTATTATATTTTATATATCGTTTTTGGGTCGTTAAAGAAGTGGTATCAGAGCTTGAGTGTAAAGAATTTCACTCGAGCCTAACCAGGATAGGGTCTTTGGCCTGTGAGTGCATATCGGTTTGTTGTTGTTATATGGACTATAATTTTGAATTTAAGTTGAGCCTTCTTCCAGCGATTCTTTATCGAGTGTTTCTTACCGCCCATTTAAAAAAAATGTTATTTTAATGAACATTTTCTCTTTTTGTCTCGTTTCATCTTAGCCTTTTATCAATCTCTCATTCTTCTAGCAAAACTTTAACTCTTTCACTATTCTAATATCTTCGATGTCGTTTGGAAATAAAATTTATTCTACATTTATTGATATAAATTTAATTTTAAAAGTGATTAAATCCTCAGTGAAACTTACATGTCTAGTTGACAAATATTATTTTTATCTCACTTGTGAGTGTTTGCATTTTACTTGACATGTTACTTGAATGCTTTTACTTGGGATGTGTGTTTGATCTTGCTCAGCATTTTTTATAGTAACATATATGTCATTATTGCAAGTTAATTGGTTTGACATCTTTTATTTGACACTCGATATTTGATAAATACCTTCACACGATATTTTCTACATTTCATTAGACCAATTCTTGTCATTATAATAATTCACCATTGATCTTTATTATTTTCTCAACTCGTCAAATTGAGTTCTACGTTTTTCCGAACAACGAGAACGAGGTAAATCGTAAAACCCTCTTTATGATTTTATCGTTTAATTATCGTAAAAATATCATGAACCAAGATCCGAGGGACGAACCCGGGGATGGGGTTTGACCGCGCGGTGGTGATCGAAGATCACCGGACCGCGGGAGGTCAAGCGAGCCCCACCGGGATCGAGAGCAAAACCCCTCGGCTAGGCCGAGGGTGGCGATCGGCCCTAGGGCACGATCGCCGGCGCGCACACGGGAGGAGCCCCGGCTGGACGCCGGGGCATGCGATCGAGCTGGGCTCGATCGCCGGACAGCCGCGGGGCTGGTCCGATCGCGGTCCGCTGGGCGGACCGCGCCTCCACATGCGGTGGCGGTGAGTCGCCGGACTCACCGCCGGGGGCTGCCATGAGCAGCCCCGGGGGTTGCACGCGCAACCCCATGCGATCGCCCACCGCGATCGCGAGCCCCGTACAGGGGCTCGGCTAGGGCGCGCAAGCGGGGGCTTCCCCGCGGATGTGTGTTCGGCCGGGCTCCGGCTCGTGTGGTGGTTCGCGGTGATTTCCGGCGAAGGGTTTATTCGATTGGGTTGTCGGTTCCGCAATTTTGACAATCCGGATATTCGAAGGATTTCGGTCGGAATTAATTAGATAATTTATTTATTTAAATTTATTAATTCCGGGATATCGATTTCCAACAATTGGTATCAGAGCGTTGGTTTTAGTTCATGGTATTTTTCGATAAATTGTTCTACCTTGCAGGGTTTCCGATTATTATGGCTAGATTTAATTATTGTTAATTAATGTCATAATAATGTTCTTGATTATTGAACTCTCGGTGATGTCAATATTTGTTCTTGTGTGGTGAATGCTTGTTCTTAATTTTTCCGGAAATTGTATGAGGTTGATTTCATGTAGAATCGATGCCGGATAACGTAATAATAAATTTGTAATTTATTTACGTTGGATCGATGACGAAACGACCGCCGGAAAAGTGTGACGGAGGAGACGAAGAGAGGGAGGACCGGGGATCGATCACGAGGATCGATCCCATGAGGATCGATCGCCCGGGCTGCCCTAGGGCTCTCGGCCACGCCGGCCACCAAGGGTGGTGGCGCGTGAGCCTTGGCCGGCGGTGGTAGTGGCGGTCGATGGTGGGGATGGCGTGGGGATCCCCAACCCATGCTATTCCTACCAAGATCCAACTTTCCTAATTGATTCGGTTTTCCTATTTTGAGTATTCCTAGTTTTGGGAATTCTCATGGAAATAGGAAAAGAATTAATTGGAATTAATTTATTTCCTTATTCTATTATGGAAGTCTTCTAGAATATTCTAAGTTTTACTTGGAATAGGATTCTAGAGATTTAATGGAATTGGAAAGGAAAATAATTAATTATTAAATTAATTTATTTCCTAATTGATTATTCCTATTTTATGGGAATTTTCATGAACATGGAAATTAATTAATTTTGGAAAGTAGAAGAGTCCTTAATTAATTTTTCCTATTTAATTATTCCTTTATGGAATTTTTAATGGATTAGGAAAGGAATTAATTTGGAAGGACTAGGAGTCCTAAATTATTTTATTTCCTTATTTCATTATGGAAATCATCTAGAATATTCCAAGTGGGTCTTGGATAGATTATTCTAGAGATTTGATGAAGTTGAAAGGGAAAATAAAATAAATTATTTTATTTCCTTATTTCATTATGGAAGTCTTCTAGAATATTCCAAGTGGGTCTTGGATAGATTATTCTAGAGATTTAATGAAGTAGAAAGGGAAAATAAAATAAATAAAAATATTAACAATATTTAATTTTATTTTTGATTTATTCGATTGACTTAATTTTCGAATTAAGTATCTTTTGGATTTATTAAAAATAAATAGATTTAAATATTGGAATTAATATTCCCGTCACATGGAGCATTCAAGAACGAAGACTGAAGACTAGAAGATGCGTACGGAGATGCGATAAAGCCATAATAGTCGGAAAATAATATTCTAGTATTATTTTGATTATGTGATAATATTCTATGTGCTTTATTTCATGTATGCATGCTTATGTGTATTTAATTATGCATTAGATAGCGTATCCCTTTATTGTAAAAAGCTAAGTGGGAGAGGGTATGGAAACATATCCATGGTCTCCATTGCTGTTCTCTTGGTGACTTTTATGGACTTTTGAAGTTCGTATAGACAAGTCATTGGAGGAGAATTCTTGTAATTCCTTTTACGAGAAACATTGATTAAGTTTATCAAACAATGCCTAATTTGTCTTTCCAAAACTGATTTCAAGTCGACTCATTCTCACCCCGGGGAGTGGAATGGAGCCAAAGCCACTTGGTCATGTCGAGGACACAAATTAGAGACTTTCGTGTCATTTGATGACTAGATCGATTGTCTGCTCGGCTCCCTTATTTATGAGAGATAGGGTTGTTCGCATGGTGAATCACTGGTTAGAAACTTCGAGTTTCACTTATGATTCTCCGCGTCTTGATTTACAAGATTAAATGAATCAAGTAATTGGGAGTCAATTGTAAAAGTCTTTTGGTGTAGTAAACGTCCACACTATCGTGGCTTGCTACATTGAATGGGATTTTGGAACGATTGATGTAGACAGTTATAGAAGGGAGTAAAGGAGCGTATGTTAACGTAAACGTCCACACTATCGTGGCTTGCGGTGAATATGCGTGTCCCAAACAATCTTCTTAGATACTGAGTAATGGTTTACACTTAGGTACGCTTCTTAGTATTCTTCCCATCGAAGTAACGCTAATGATGATGTACGACCGAAGGAAATCTAATTGCTAAATCATTTGGATAGGTAAACGTCCACACTATCGTGGCTTGCCATATCTGATGGGATTTTAGATGTGATTAGTGGTTTAATGATATTATTTGAGGGAGATAATATCGGAGATTAAATCGATTGTTTGTTGTTATATGTGCTCATAGATTAGGATATGGCTTTGAACCCACTTTCTGTGATACGTAAGGATTTTAAACTCATTGGTCCCTAAATGTAATGATTGGAATAGAGATCTAGACATTGTTCAGACTGTTGAAGAGTACTGGTTAGTACTCAGTAAGCTTTGTCCTCCCGAGCCTATTGACATAGGCGGCTAGACAAGAAGCGATGAGGATACTCATAAAGGCCAGTCGCTTCGAGGAAACGCTTAAAAACGTTTTTGAGATGATTGACCTTTTGGACGAGTTGAGACAGAAATCGCAAGCTCTTGTAGCCAATGCCAAAGGTTTCGAACCTAAGGGCAAGATCGGGGAAAAAGGAAAAGCAAGCAAAGAAACCCAGTGGTCCTAGGTTTCTTGGACCACGAGATGGGACGAGAAAGCCATGAGGCAAGAGTTCTCGATGCAAACAGTCTGGGTACTGGAAGTCTGATTATCCTCTCAAAGAAAGTACGAAATTCTTCTTTAGTCGTAAAACATAGTCAGTGGTATTATCTACCGGAACCTGGTGTGTAGATATGGAACCACTGACGGTATGTGCATTTTAAATGCAAAGGTTCCAGGAAACCTAACGACTTGGAAAAGAAGAAATCGTAGTCTACATGGGCAATGCTGTAGAGGAGGCAGCAGTTGCAGTGGAGGACATTTTATAGGATTTCATTTTGAGTTATTGCTTTTATGTACCTTTCATATTAGAAAGAACTTTGTTCTAGATTTCTAATAAATGGATATTTTATTTCTTTTAATCATTTGATGGTTATAAGAAGAAATAATGATATTATCTATTTTGGTACATTAGCTAGCAATATATAAATGATGAATCCCGAGTCCACCACGATGCAACGAACCGTAGTATGAAACTCGTTTTACTAATAAGAGATTTCTTTATCAATTATACTTGTGGATTCTTATGCTAGGTCATGTTTATTCAAATAAGAAGTTCAAAGGTCGAAAATTGATATTTGGTCAATTAAGTTGAAGGAGTGGACCTTCCGACCTAAGAATCTAATTTGGAAGATAACATGACTAAGCAATCCTTTATGGATATAAGATGTAAGATCCGTACAAGTATAAGAATTGAGTGACTCTGATGTATGCAGACCTATGCCTACTCAGACAATTAAGGTACGAGTACTTCATTTTATGATTACTCGAAAAATGGATTAGAATACCTGATGTGCCACAAAAGCAAGTGTTTTGACAAGTCAATGGACACTAAGCAATTGTGGAGAACCATCAAGGTATATCCATTTGTAGCCTGCGATTTGATCGCGGAGGCAAGTACGTGTCTGAGGAATGCATGGCATACTAATCAGAGATTGGGATTTGATCCCAAATGACTACACCATACACTGTTGTGTAGAAATGGTGTGTCGATAATAAGAAATGGAACTCTTATAGAGATAGTAAAAGATGAGTTATACGGAACTACCTATGTTCTATGGATATGTCTGGAAACAACGGCGCATTCAAATGCGGTTGTAGAATATCCTAGAAGAACAAAAGATGTGTGTTCAATAGTACTATGAACCAGAAGGACGTTATAAGTTCTAACGCCCGGTTCTTAGAGAAAGACTATATGATGAACCACAAGCCTAAAGTGACATGATACTTTGAAATGAGAGAGAAAGATTAAGACTTAGAACCAGCCGAACCGAGTAGCGGTACACCACTAACTGCACCTACTGTTATCACTGTTTATACACCGGAATGCCATTGTAGTGGGAGGTTGTGGGACAACCGGAGATATTCATAAGACTAGGAGAGTCTTCGGACTCTGGACCTAGTATACATGAAATCGATCCCTGGATCTACATGAAGGCCGTACTAGATCTAAATGTGCCTTCTTGGAGAGCAATAAGGATTATTGCTAAGAGGCGAGATCATTTAGAGTACAAGCTTAGTTGATCCATTTATGGATTGAAACAAAGCATTGAGTTCGTGGTACTTGCAAATTGATGAGATAGTCCATTTTATGGATTCATCAAAAGCATAGACGAATCGTGTGTATTGGAAACGTGATGGAAAACAAGGTGGTGTTTCTCGGAGGTTTTATGTAGATAACATTTTATCATTGGTAACAATGTAAAGATGTTGTCAGACATAAAATGATGGTTGTCTAGAAAAATCGATATATGAGATGAAGAAGAAGTTAGAGCATGTTCTTAAGATCTAGGATCTCAAGAAAAGAACATTGTACTTCTCCTGGACATCTTACATATATATGATTATGGTTCGTTTTGACATGCAAGATTCCGAGAAAGGTTCGTTACCTTTCAGAGACGGAATGCATCTATCTAAGGATATGTGTTTTGGAACACAAAAGGAGATAGAAGCAATGAAAGCAGTTTCCTACACTTTTAGTGTGGAAAGCTTAATAAATGCATTGTTGAAAACAAGAACCTGATATCGGCTATGCGGTTAGCGTAGGGGGAGGATATCAAGGTAATCCTGGAAAGGAATGTTCGACTGCTGTAAAAGTACTTTCGAAGTACTGTTCTAGACTACGAAGCAGACGAGCATTTCCTTTGGATTACATTCTCTTAGATTTCTAATCAAATGAGGACCGGTGTAAGTCGATATCAGGCTATGTGTTTCACTATTGAAGGAGAAGGAGTTTTAACATGGAAGAGTGATAAGCACGATGCTTTTCGGACTCTGCCATGGGTAACCAAATAGCAGCCTCAGAGGCAGCGGAAGTTTTGGTATAACTCCGGGATGATCTCTGGGACTTAGAGGTGATTCTTAATTTGCCAAAAGGCTATGTGTATAGCGGTGCGATGGCAAATGGTAAAAAATCACAAGTCCATAAGTGTAAGATAACACATAGAGCAAGTACCACCTGATACGAGTCATCGTCGAGGGAGACGACGCTGTAGTCACCAAGATAACTTCAGAGCGACAACCTAGAGTGCTCATTCACATAGTACTTCTTGGAAGTACAACTTAAGCACGTGATGAGTATGGAAGTCGGGAGTTTGGAGGAAATGACTAGACCTTAGTACAAGTGGGAGATTGTTGGAGTTGTGTACTTAATGTCTAGATTTAAGTAACGGAAACTCACGATCCATTGCCATTAATCTATTTAATTAAATAAACAATTATTTGCGTTTAATTATTTATAATTAAATATATGCAAATTATAGTCCTGGATTATATACGTTGTAGTTAGTATGGTGTGCGACGTCACACAGAAGATCATACTATCGGTTACTCGTATTTAATCGAACAGTTGCTCACGACCTAGATGGACACGGACCAATCCATCGGTATAGTCGTTGTGTGAGAGAGAAAATAATTTGTCTTGATTATTTTATCACACTTGTACACTTGGTGTATTGAGCGGATCGTTGAGATTCATCGATTAGGATTGCCGGCGATAATCGATTCGAGTCTTAGTGTATTTTATTCTTAATCCCCGAAACTATTGCGGGTGTGTATATTCAATATAAGTGACTTTGATTTACCAAAGGAATTAACCGATTTAATTATTGGGTTAATTACCGGTTAAGTTGGGTCACTATATTTTATATATGACATGCCGTGAATACTTGACGGGATAGTGTATCCCGGAAGGGTTG